>JAOWBW010001104.1:0-89865 GCA_026119855.1 Campanula takesimana
TGGCTTGCAACACAAGTCATTTAGACTTCCATTCATAAAGTTATGATTATAATATAAATTATAAAGTATTAGTTGATAATAAAATGTGTAGAATTCCTGGATATATATTACCTAATTGTGATGGGCAAAAGGGTAATTTATTATCATAAATCTTGAAAGGGTGTGGTCCCTAAATGAAATGTCACCAAGTCTACTATATAAAGGGCATTCCATCAACCCTTAGACACTACTATTTTTTTTTCATTAGTACTCTCTCCATAAATCTTCATTAAGTGTTAAAGAAGTAAAAAGAGGAAAGACATTCACATCCTTAGAAGATCATTCTCCTACTTCTTCTTCATCTTCATTTCTCCCTACTTCATAATGGATTCAACAGGTTTTGTTCTTAACGCTTCCGCTTCATCTCTTCCTCAATCCTATTCTAAAGTGAGTGTGGCATTCAGGGATTAAAATTGTTCCAACAATTGGTATCAGAGCCCCGCTCATTATTTAGTTTGAGTTTGAGTTCTTGTATTAAGAAAAAGCTTTCATGCTTTACTTTGATTCATTTCTCTGTTGAATCATAAGTTTTTTTGATGTCGATTAGGGACTCTAATTCGTTAATAGAGTGCTGATGATCTTCATCTAAAATTAAGAAAAATGGTTTGAAAGTTTTTGTTCATTAAAAGGTCCAAGTGAGACTATCCCTTCATAACATGGTTTTATGTTTTAAAGTGCATACCATGTGGATCTACTCACTTGATTCCATTAATTTTAAAAGGCAAGATTATCCTAAATAACATGGTTTTATGTTTTAAGTACATACCATGCGGATCTACTTGCAATTCATTTGATTTTGAGGAAAATTTAGACAAAAATTCAGAAGTGCAGATTATATGGCACGGTCGTGCTCTTTGTTTTGGCACGGCCGTGCGCCTCTATTACCTTGAACCGGTGTGTTCATGGTGCTGGTCCGGACGGGTGTGTTGTTTAAACACCGGTCGGGACCGTTTCGTTTGGCACGGTGTGTCTATTATTTTGGCACGTCGTGCCATCTGCACCGTGAAAATTTTTTTTCCCATATTATGGCACGGTCGTGCCCTTTGTTTGGCACGGTCGTGCTAAGTATGTCGAAAGAAAATCAAGTTCTGCATTATTTTGTTGTTTTCTCTTGAACAAAAAAACATTCATTTTTCAAACCTTAAAGCCCTGATTAATTATATGCTTAAATAATTTTATTCATTATTTAAATAATATTATCACCTAAGTGATTACGTTATTTAAATGCAAAATTATTAAAGTGTTGAATGTTTAAGTAATATGTGAATGACATGAATTTCCAAAGAAGATCTTGACATTTGACTAAACTTAGGCATTCATGTGGTAACAAATAAAATGAACATTAGGATATTTTTAGGTACTTATGTCGGCCCAAAGGAAGATTAAGTATTTATTAAAATATAAAGTTCAAATTGCTTGTTACCTAAGGCAATCATTTATGAGTCAACTCGCAATCCAAAGATTAGTTTTGATGTCATGTTGATTATCTTATTGATGGATTTCGTTGATATAATTAATCATTTTTCATTTTGTAGTTTCTTATTCATGTTTTGTTCTCATTCTTTTTTGTTCTCAAAACCCAACAGATTTACTTATTGCTTCGTCCGTAATTACTGCTATAAGTACTTTATCGATGCTTAATGGAACTAATTTTTAAAACTTGGAAAAATAAAATGATTATGATCTTAGGCTATATGGACCTAGAACTCGCATTAAGGGATTCGTTTCTCTTCTTATTGCTTAAGTACTGAGAAGTGAAAATAATCTAAACCGCGTGAGCCTAATGATAATAAATAATGTTGTCCCGGAGACATTTTGGATAGAGTCTCCGAGGATGTTGATGCTGAAACGTTCCTTGATACCCTTAAAGAAGCTTGTTTTCTTAAGGAATAAGGGTACCGGAAATTTAAGGGAGTACATTTAGAAAGAGATCACCTATCGACAAAACTAAAAGCACTTAAGTCCGGGATATCCAAAGATATTCTTATGCTTTTAGTTTTGATCTTTCTTCCTTCTCAGTTTGGTCACTTTGAGGTGACCTATAATTGTCAAATGATAAGTGAAATATTAATGAATTATTTCACTTATGATACAAGAGGAAGATAGGTAAAAGTGATTTAGAACTAAATGTGTTCATTTAGCATCTATCTTTTCTCATGGGACAAGAGAAGAGGGAAAGAAACTGTGGTTGCAAGTAATGAGAAGTCTAAAGGATCATCTAATGATCATAAAAGAAATGCTTCTTTTGCAAGGACCTTACTAATATGAAGTTCGATTACCCTAAGTATCACGCTTGGCGTGAAAGGTATATCATTTGGTCTTGTTTGTATTGTATTGAGGCTAATTTGGTTTCAATTCCTACATATACATGGTGATTGGATTTTGGTGCGACCACTCACATAAAGATGTTTAAGTAGGATTGCCTAAATTACCGAAGACCTAAGTAAAGATGAAGAAATTCATCTATATGGAAACTAGGAATCCGGTTGAAGTTATAGGCATAAGGATCCTTTAGGTTATTGTTAAAGTACTAAGTATTATTTGTATTATACATTCATTGTACCATCATTTGAACGGAATTTAATATATATATCACAATATTGAATAAAGAAGGTTATTTTGTTCATTTTTTGTGACCTTTATTTTAAATTCCAAGGTTGTTGGTACTAGTACTTTGTCAAGTGTTCTTTATTTACTTGACATTATTCAAACAATAAATGTGTCCCTTAATGATGAAATCAAAACTAGAAAGCAAAAGTTATCAAGTAAATTTTATTCATTAAGACATAGGCATTTGGGTCATATTTCCAAGAGGAAAATTGATAAGCTTATGTTAAAAGAAATCTTAAACAAACTTGATAAATTGGAAAATACTTTTGCATTAAATGCCTTAAAGTAAATTTACAAACATTGTAGTATTCTCGAGAGCATCAAGTGTCTCAATGAACTAATGCATTCGGATATTTGTAGGCCATTAATTATTCCTTCATGGATTAATTATTCCTTCATGGAAAAGGTCAACAATAGTTATTATGTTCAAAATGACTAAACTCTTAGTTTGAATACATTTATTTGCTTCATAAAATATTGAGTTTGGACGTTGTAAAAGTCTTATAAGACAAAGTTGGAAATCAACTTTGAAGACTATCAAGAACATTAGGGTCATTCATGATGGTGTATACATCTTTGGAATGATTGTTAAAAGGACAACGTCTAGGTCCTTTTTACTCGCTATTTTGAAAGAGTGTGGGATTGTCTCTCTCTACATTGAGCCGGGTACGCCTAGCATGAATATTGTAATAGAGACATATTGCAATCCTTAAGGATATGGTAATAAGTATGTTTTATACTTCTTACCTCACTCATTATGGGCGATACGCTAAAACCGCAACCTTTATTTCATTAAAGCTCCCTCTAAGGCTACTAATATAAACCCTTAATAATTTAGGATGCGTTCCTTATTCATCCTTAAACCATATTCATTTATGGGGTTGTCTAGCATATGGATAGACTTTATAAGTCTACTAAGGGAAAGTTAGACGTAAGATTATTAGTAGTTATTCATGGGGTAAGCCGAGAAAACTAGGGGATATATAAATTTTACAACCCGAAAGTTAGAACGTTTTGAAAAACGAGAATTGCTAGGTTCTTTTAAGGATGTTGAATTTAGTGGGAGAATTTGGAGTAATATTTTTGAATTTGAAAAGGAAGAGGAATTCATTTGTATGGAATCCATTTATATACCACTTCCATAGTTCCAATTGGATATCAAGTTTTGAACTTAACATTCCAGAAGAACATATAATTCAAAATAAATATGATTTCCCTATAAGGAAATTCAACAACCTCAAAATTAGTAAGAACCGGTGCCCTTATAGAGATCAAATAGAGTAAGAAGGAATGCAATTCCGGATATTCATTAAGTGTATCTTGTCGAGAATAAAGGACACTTAGGTATAGTGGGAGATAATCTATTTATCTTCCATAAAACCATCAATAGTCCTAATTCTCATAAGAAGATTAATGCCATTAATAAAGAGTTACAATCTTTTGAAAGAGAACAACGTTTGGGATCTTATTTCATTACATAAGGATGTGAAACCTATAAATGGGTCTCTAAGACCTAAAAGGATTCACAAAGTAATGTTGAAAGATATAAAGCCCATCCAGTTGCTAAAGATTTTAACTCATAAGAAAGGTTATTGATTATAAAGAAAGAAACACTTTTCCGGTATCTTCTAAAAGCTCCTTAGGATCATTATGGCACTAGTAGCACCTTTGATCTTAAGCTTCATTAAATGGATATTAGAGAAAATTTTCTTAATGGAGACATTAAGGAAACTATCTATATGGAAAAATTCATTTATGAACTTAAGTAAAACTTCTCATTAATGGTATTTAGAATTTAACAAGTTATTCTTTCATTTGTTTTGAAATTAATCTTGGTAAATATTAAGTATACCATAAGTTTAGTGGGAGTAAATTTATAATTTTGGTCTTATATGTGGATGATATTTTGCTTGCTAGTAATGATATGAACCTTATTAAGGGAAACTAAGAATTTCTTATTTGAAATGAAAAATCTTGGTAAGGCATCTTTTGTATTAAGAATCCAAATTCACCGTGATCGCTCACGAAATGTTTTAGGATTATCACAAAAAGGCCATATGGAAATGTATTACAAAAGGTTTAGCATGCAAAAATGTAAACCACATGACACCCCTAATTTTAAAGGAGACATTCTTAGTCTCAAACAGTGTCCTAAAGGTAAATTTTAAATCCAAGTATATGGAAAATTCCCTCTTTGCATCAGCAGTAGGAAGCTTATGATACGTAAATCTTACATTTAATGTTGGGATGCTTTGTCAATACCAAAGCAATACGGAAAGAACATTAAGTAGCAGCCAAAAGAATGATAGAAGTATTTACAAAACCACTAAAGAACTACATGCCTATGTTTAAAGTCGGATCATCTTGAGATCATTAGGTATTCCGACATTAGTTAAATATATGGCTGCATATGTTTTAATGGACTGTAATTTGTCAAAACAAGTGTCGAAAGACCAATTAAGAAATGACTATCAGGTAGCAGTTCTGTACTCTAACAAGAGTTTATGGATTTAGACATTAATTATCTTGTTATAAAGAAAAGAGTACAAAATGAACGAAAGGGATACAACTTATAGAAACAAACTCTATTTAAAGGATCCATTTATGAAAAGGTTATCATCTTCAGTGTTTCACGAGCATGTTGCTCATATGGGTGTAAACAACTTTGATAACATTAGTATAGTGGAGTTGTGTTGTTCTTTCATTAGTTGTTCTATTATTTAAAGTTTTGATCTCATTTGGTTAAGTTGGACTAGTTGGAAGAATATGTATATATTCATTATGATTCCATGCTACACATCTATACTTTTGATCTATGTCATTTAGTTGGATTTGTATACGTGATTATTGTGGGTTTAGTTGCGAATCAATTACAACGACTGCCCCTTTAGTCCTATACTTGTATGGCTAATGGACGAGATTGTTATAAATGACAAGTAAAGTGCGCACATAAGGGTTGTCATTTATGTTATGATCATAAATTAAAGGAAGGACTTTGTTTTGCAACCCAAGTGGGAGATTGTAAGGACATGGCTTGCAACACAAGTCATTTAGACTTCCATTCATAAAGTTATGATTATAATATTAAATTATAAAGTATAGTTGATAATAAAATGTGTAGAATTCCTGGATATATATTACCTAATTGTGATGGGCAAAAGGGTAATTTATTATCATAAATCTTGAAAGGGTGTGGTCCCTAATGAAATGTCACCAAGTCTACTATATAAAGGGCATTCCATCAACCCTTAAGACTACTCTATTTTTTTTCATTAGTACTCTCTCAATAAATCTTCATTAAGTGTTAAAGAAGTAAAAGAGGAAAAGACATTCATCATTTAGAAGATCATTTCCTACATCTTCTTCTTCTTCATTTCTCCCTACTTCATAATGGATTCAACAGGTATTTGTTTCTTAACGCTTCCGCTTCATCTTCTTCCTTCAATCCTATTCTAAAGTGAGTTGTGGCATTCAGGGATTAAAATTGTTCCAACAAAGAATAGATGAAATCTAACTTTTATTCCTTTCCTTTTTTGATATGAAAATATTGGAAAGTCTCTAACATAAAATTACATTAAGACTCCGTTTGTGTTCGCCGTAAAATGTTTTACATGTTTTTCCGGTGTTTGATAACCAAATGTAAAAAGAAGTAAATGTAAAATTTTTTACTGTTCAATGGAAGTAAACTAGGTTTTTCCATAAAAATGACATAGGGAGGAGAGAACCTCTGTAAGTCATTTTTTCGGAAAATGTTAACTCTCTCGCTCACACACACACCCACTCCCCATACAATCCCACACTACCCACTCCCCTCCACCTCCATCCCACACCCCTCCACCCATTCGATCTCCAACCCCACCCTCCAACCTTACTTTTCCCTCCCCTCTCCAACCCCCACCCACCCCCCCCCCCGGAAAAAAAAAATAAAAAAATAAAAAAAAATCACTCATATTAAAATTATATTTTGACACCTCATCCACCACCCGCCCCTACCTCCTACCCCACCCCAACCACACCCCCACCACCCACATATTAAAATTATATTTTAACGCCTCCTCCACTACCCCCCACACACACCATCCACCCACCCCCCCATCTCACATTTTTTTTTTACTGTTATTAGTATTTTTTTTTAACAACTCCTCGATCCCGCTTCATACCCCCATCACCCACCTCCCTCACCCCCCCACCCCACACCCAAAAAAAAAAAATACTCATTTAAAACTTTTTTTTAACAACACCCCCTCCCTCGTACCCCCCACCCCGTACCCCCCACCCCCACACCCCCACCCCACCATTACCCCTCACCACCCCACCACCCCTACCCCTACCCCCCATACGTTGAACCTACCTTCTCCCCCTCCTTTCTAGTCAATTTTTTTTATCATATGAAAATATTTTTCAGAAAACATTTTCCTTACATTTGCCAAACAATCGAAACCAAGTTTATGTCATTTTCTGGAAAACATTTCTTTTTTCGGAAAACATTTTCCGTAAGTCGTTTTGCGCGAAACAAACGGAGCCTAATTCTTATTTCAGTAATCTTATTACTCCCTCCATCCCAAAATGATGTTCTCACTTTTGTTTTGTCATTACTCCAAATGAACTTAAGTAATAATTTCAAATAATTTAATTATCTTTATAAAAATCTAATATCTATTATTGATAGTATTGTTGATTGTATTTCAATAAAAAAAAAGTAAATCAACGTTTAAATATTTTACTTTGTGTTTATGTATCTGCATTCACAATAAGTAAATCAAAGTTATAGTTTACATCGCATAAAATACAAAAAAGACAACTTCTTTTATACGTCTGAGATAAATAATGGGATACAAAATTCAAAGTCATTAATTCTGTACCTACAAGTTGTAGAATCAATTAATAATGTTCTTTAACACAAACAATCTATATATAAATAATGGCTAAAGTAGGATGAGCCCCTTTCTATTTCAGTTTCCCGTTCAAATAAATTTTGCTAAAAAAGGAAACTTAAAAAAGGGTAATGCTGGTATTTTTATTTGGAAAGTGCGAGATTTTAGGAGCGTCATTCGTAATTTATCAATCTCTCTCCTCTTATTCTCTCGCCCAACTATCATCTCCGAACCGTCCTCTCCATCCTTTCATTTTCTTCTCCGTAAGGCCTCTCCTCCTTTGACTCTTTGAATTGTCTGATCGATGGTTAATTCACTACAACAAAAATGGATTTTTCCCGGCACTTATTTACCGGCACTTTCATAAGTGCCGCTAATTTCCGGCACTTTTGATAAAAATGCCGCTAACTCCCAGCATTTTTTCATAAGTGCCGCTAATTCCCATCACTTTTTCATAAGTGCGGCTAATTTCCGGCACTTTTTAACAAGTGCCGTTAAAAACAAGATGTTTGTTTTGAATTTTTTATTTAATTTTTAAACTCAATCATATTTTTCATGTAACTTTGCATTAATTTGTTACTTATGTTTGATTTTTATGGACTACAATAATAGAAATGCCCTAATATAAGTTTTTGTTTTGTAATTAATAATTGTATATGAAAATTTATAACAAAAAATGAATTAGCCTAGCGGTAGAAGGTGTGCTTAATTCGTATGCAATTTGAATCCAAGTTCAATAATTTTTTATTTAAAATACGGCACTTTTTCACATTTCTGGCACTTTTTAAAGTGCCGCTAAAAGTCATTTTTTTTTGCAGTGATTGCCTCACCCACCGGCACTCTGCCATCTTTTTGAAACGTATATTTAGTTTGTATTAGATTTAGGGTTCTTAAATTAGACTCACCCAGGATACTTGTGAACCAGTGAATTGGCACCTACCTGCACTTCATTGTCGGCGTCCCTTGAATTGGATACTGGTACGTTGATGAGTTTCATCAATATTCTCTGCAATTTCCTTTTGGTTTGTATTAGATTTAGGGATCGTAAATTCGAATTAGGGATTAGGGATGGTTCTATAGCCAGATTAGATTTAGGGTTCTATGGCCAGACTAAACTCTGTCTCATGTTGTCTCATGTTCTGTTAAATATGCAAACAAAGTCTGTAAGGAAAAACCTCTGTCCCAAATGAATGTTAAAAGAAAAAAATCAAGTTTGATAATAATCAGTGTGAGAGAGTACTACTTCTGTACTGAAATCAATGTGTTTGTGTGTGTGCCTGAAATTGTGAACGTTCATTTGTTTGTGAGTATTATTAGCATGGACCGACTATGTTAAGAATGGTTCTGCCAAAAAAAATTACTCCCTCTGTCCCGGAATGATAGTCCCACTTTTTTCATTGTTACTACGAAGGAACTTTGAGAAATAATTATGGCTACTTTCATTTATCCTAATGAGAATTTCAAAATTGTTATTGATACACCATTATAAATACTAATAATACCAATTTTTAGATTCTCTTTAAGATAATGACAAGTAGCCTTAATTATTGCTCAAAGTTCCTTCGTAGTAACAACGAAAGAAATAGGACTATCATTATGGGACATAAGGAGTAAAAAATAAGATTGATCATTTATTTCTTAGCTCATTGTTTATGCTGACTGATTTAAATTTTCACTCATTGCATCCCTGATGCAGATTCATATTGTGAGGGACAAAGTGGATATCCAAAAGATGTTAGTGGATATGGGTTATGTTGATTCTGATCAAGGGTCAAGACCTTCTATTCAAATTTAATGTATAAGGTACTTAACATACTCTCGAGATTGCAGTCCCATTTTCTGAAGTTGATAGAGTATGTAGAGTTCGTAACACAAGTTTTCACTGCATGTACTTCTATTCTAAAGATTGGCGACTTGATTAACATTTCCTGACAGGATGTATGGATCAAATGTATTCGGTGGAGGAGAATATGAGACAAAGACACTTGATTCTCCCCTAGTATTCGTGCAATTGTACTACTTTTGGACACTATTATATAATGTTGATAGTTTAGACACCCCGCCTTGGACCGCTCACCCATATTGCACGCTTAATTTGTGTTTTTACTTTGTTTTAAGTGTGTTTTGTTAGTTTTTGTTACTTCTGTTAAGTTAACAACAGCTCTAACTTTCCGGTCCATTCTATAAAAAACCATTTCAGAGTCGGGCGTCTCTGCTTTTTTGGGCGGAAGGCCAAGGCAAGAGGCGCGCGCTTCTGGACATCAGTTACAGATATTTTCCAAGAATCTCTCCCTTGCTCATCAATGTCTATTTTGCCTAGGAAATCTCTGATTGTTGACCCTGTTTTGGGAACTAAGGAATTGTTTTATCATTTTTGGTTTTTTTTATATGGTATGTTTTTTGTTTTAACTATTGAAATTATTATGAAGTTTTAATCAACCAGATTTTACGAGTATTAGTATTTAATTGATGTTCTATTATGTAGTTTTTTTAAAGCTTTATTTGACCTATTGTAAATCTTGATCTAAATGAAAATAGTCCCTTTTTTTAGTTAGGATTGTTTATCCTTGTATATTTTGTTCTGTTGTACAACATCATTTTCATTCATTTACTTTGCTATGGGTGGTTTCACCATTCTCAACGGTTAACACACAGTTGTTGATTAATGAGTTTTTTCAGAATGTTTATTTTGTACAACAAGTAGTAACAAAAAGTACTTACTATCAAGTACTCCTATAAGTTCAATACTATATTTTTTGTGAAACAAGTGTACATAACTTAATATAAAACATATATTTATTTGTTCAAAAAGAAAAACATATATTTATTTCTTTTTTCTTTTTTTATCAAAAAATGGTTGTTTATAGGTCAGCCCTTACCACCGATAGATCCATCTACATTCGCCTCATCTCCGCTCTCACATACAGTAGAATGGTGTGTTCTTCTTGTGAAAATTTTTTTACATGAAAAGATTTGGGTTTGGGTAGTTAGTGTTTTGGTACAAAACCCGCATCCTCTTCCGCTGGCCACCATCATCTCTCCCCTACCCTTATCGTCGCATCTCTACCAAGTAAGAGCTAGCAGGTGCAAATCCCATCATCTTCTACAACTCCAGTACCCACCTATCCTCGCATCTCTACCAAGTTTGTGCAATGGAACGTGACTAATTATTACAAAGCTCGGCCATCATGTCATAGAAACAAAAAATTTACACGTCACTAATGTTGGAAAAAATAAAGTTTTTGTCACTATAATGTCACAACTCCTGTTGTTTGTGAAAGTTTATTGACCGTGCCTTTAACGCACGGGTGTTATACTAGTTAGTATTAATCTTGAATAAAATTAACATTGTATTTGTGACAACCCATGACACTAATTTTTTAATTTCCTTAATTTTACTTCTCCGTTTATATAATTTTAAAAATTACATAACATATTTTAAATAATATGTGTATATATGTATATATATATACATATATACATATATATATTATATATATATATATATATGTATATACATATATATATATATATATACATATATACATATATATATATATATATAGGTAGGTGCTCAAATGAGAACCTAAATATCGTGAGAACCGTGAGAACCAATCATAACCATTAGATTAGAAAAAAAATCAAGGGTCCATATGTTAGATACAATTTATACACTTAGATACATTACAAAAAATTCGATATTACACTTGGATACAATAGGTTAATAAGTATTGTATCTAAGTGTTGCACTTGGATACACTATGTTAAAAACTAATGTATCCAATTGTTTTTCAAAAATTAACTAATGTATCCAAGTGTATCCAATGTATCTAACATCTGGACCCTTGATTTTTTTTTCTAATCTAATGGTTATGATTGGTTCTCACGGTTCTCATATAAAATAGTTCTCACAGGAGCGGGACCCTATATATATATATATATATATATATATATATATATATATATATATATATATATATATGGTCCTGCTCCTGTGAGAACCTAAATATCGTGAGAACCGTGAGAACATGGATACATTAGGTAAAAAAAACTAATGTATCCAATGGTTCACTTGGATACATTACTTAACTTGGATACATCATTGGATACATTACTTGGATACATTAGGTAAAAACTAATGTATCCAATGTGCACTTGGATACATCATTGGATACATTAATTTCTCACGGTTCTCACGATATTTAGGTTCTCATTTGAGCACCTATATATATATATATATATATATATATGCTCAAATGAGAATTAAATAAAATGAGAACCAATGAAAACCATAACAGTCGTCGAATTAGAAAAGAGTGAGTGGCTTAGATTAAGCAGTTGCATGAAAGTAGCGTTTTTGCAATTTCTGTGAACCGTAAGGTTAGTATGTCATTTGACCTTCGCTTTTCATCATATGTCACGTCATCATCCAAATATCTCTAAAATTTCAAAATTAAATATCTCAATATCTATAAGGCAAAAAGAAAATCCAAGAACACTGATTTTTTCATCTCGAAGAGTTGAATCAAATGATATCCCGCGGCCTGAAGATAGGGTCTGCGAAAAAATGATTAATAATACTATGAAATTCTCAACTGAACACAAATTCAATGTTGGAAACACACACCGATTTAGTAGATAAGTATTTACTGAATCCAAGTCAATGATCATAATACACATGGATTCAGTACTGAATTCAAGTTCAATATTGAAAACACACATGGATTCAGTATATAAGTATCTGTTGAATTCAAGTCAATTTTCAAAATAAACAGTACTGAATCGAAGTGGATTTCTATACTGAATCCAAGTGCAATATTGAAAATACACCTGGATCCAATAGATAATTAGCCATTGAATCCAAATGCAATATTCAAAATACACATGGATTCAATAATGAATCCATGTGTTTAATTTTAAAATTTAATCATATTTTTTCATGTAACTTTTCTATGATTTGTTAATTATATTAGATTTTTACTTCATAATAATATAGAATTACCTCTTAGATGGCCTATAAGCATTGGGAAAAAATATTGGAAGACTAATGAAACCAAATATTGGAAGACAAAAAAATTGGAAGTAAACGTTGAACTATAAATATAGATTGTAACTCAACTAGTACTCGTGCCCGTGCCCGTGGCATGGTGACAGTACAGTTAGGTGACAATACAGGCACATTGACAGTACACAAACATGGTGACGGGGTGAAATATGTCTAAGAACATGTATAACTGATAGTAATGCGTATTACATAACAATTTTATTTTTTTAAAAAAAATGAGCTTGGCTAACCAACGAACACCAAGAGCCAGGAGGACACCAGATAATCCCAAACATGAATAGTACTATCCAATACAGAAACCACATAAAGTGAGTGGCAAATCATAAAACTTTGAAATCAACAAAACCCATACTCCACTTTAGTTACTACCCAACTCACAAACTAAAATCACAACCTCAATCACAAATGTAAACCAAGCCAGCCTCAAACAAAAGCGAGGTTTTTGATTTATAAGAACCCGAAACTTAGTGGGGATGGGTAGGAAAAAGATCAAATTCTGAAAATTAACCGCATGAAATCCATCGTAATACACTGACATTAACCAATTGATCCTCCAGACTCTGTAGAACTTCGTAGGGTTAGAAATCAGATTATTCGGAGCATCCTGCAAAATGAAAGTTAGTATTGTTATCTCCATGACGAAAAAAAAAAAAAACTCTACTAACAATGACACAAATAAGCATACCCACAGCATAAAATCAACTCCTTCAATAAAGCTCAAAATTGTGAACTTTCTGAGATTTACATAACATGTGATTAGAAACAAAATAGATAACTTAAACTTTAAACTGAAGAAATGCAAGTAAATTCTCAAAACTTATCCCTATAGAAGAGTCACTTGGTTATTTTCACATAGCTGTCATTGCTATCTCCTTCAACTCCAATGTATGTGTTAGTAAATCAGACCCAAGAGATAGCAGATAATAATGAACGCAAATCAACAAGTAAGAACACAAATTTTACGTGGTTCACCAACAACCTATTGGCTACGTCCACGGGCAAAGGGAAACAAATATTATTATGGCGGAGAAACAATTACAAGAAGATGATCGCACTAATCTATGTTTGCATGAACTTTGATCACAAAGTTCCTACCTATGCAAAACCCTAGCTAGATCTAGAATTATTGATCTCTATCTCTCTCTCTAGGATATTGAATCACGTGCAGAGAATACTAATTTACAACTAGTATTTATAGTTTAGAGACCTAAACCAAAAGACAGAATGAATCCTTAATTAAATCCCAAAAGGATTTAATTACTTTCTTTTTTCTTCTCAAATTTGACTTATTCAAAGTCATACTCTAACAGTATGCAATCAAAACAAATGGACTAACTTAAAATGATGAAATGGAGGTAAAACTCTTGCTACATATAATTCAATTTAGTTCCCGTTTCACCCCTATAATCATCTTTAAAAATTGGAAGATTTCCTAATCTCTCTCTTTTTCTTCCTCTTTTTTCTCCCCTGTACACAAGCATGCCCTTTTATAAGGTTGAAAAAACTTGCATCATCTAAAGCCTTGTACGCAAAGTGCGAAAGTATAAGATTCAATATAGAGCACTCAATACCAGCACAAACAGATTTCATACAGATCAGAACACTAAAGTTTCATATTCTGACTGACCAAAAAAATTAAAAAAATACACAATGATACACCTTTAACCTCATAAACTTAGAATTGATTTTAGGGCAAATGGCACATTAGTATACTTAAGTTTCACCAAGGTTGAAATGTGGCTTCCAACGTTTCATTTTTGACAATTTAGCTTACAATGTTTACATTTTGTGGCAATGTGACTTAAAACTGGATGGTTATAACGAAACTAGATGAAAGTTAACGAATTGAACGGGAAGTATAACCACCTTTGTAGAACATTACATTATCCACCCCTTAAAAATAATAAAAGTTATAACTTTCACCATTTTATAATTATAATCACAAAACAAAATAATAAGATTTAATAAAATAACAACCTTATTTTATACATCAAAATAATTATTATCAACGCCCTCCCCTGCCATTTTTTAAACCACTATTTTAACAAATTATCTCATCGTCCTTATATTAAGTACTCACTCTGTCCCTAAATGAGTGTCCAAATTTCATTTTAAGAGATCTGAAAATCTCAACTTTTTATAGAATTTGGTGGCAAAGATTCATACATAATCTTGTAATCCTCTTTGAAAACATTTAGTTTTGCAAGTATAAAGAGACCGGTGAAAAAAAATTTGAAAAAAAAACATTTAGAGACAAAGTTATGTTAAAAAAAACACTCATTTTGGGACAAAGATTTTCTGAAAATGGACACTCATTTAGGAACAGAGGGAGTATATAAATCAATAGATGATTGATTAATGTTTTTTAAATAAATTTTCTTTTTGTCAAAATAAATATTTCTCAAATTTGAAAAGATAAAAATTCTCAAGTTTAAATTTTATTCAACTAAATTTTAAATCTTCAAATATATATATTTTTCTCAAAAAAGAGTGCCCCTTTTCATTCCAGTATGTTCTCAACAACAAATCATTAAACTATTAATAAAAACTTAGTTGTCGTTAATGGCAGTTAATAATGATCAACACAAACCAAAGTTTGTTAAAAGATTTCAATGAAAGTTAAGTTTTATTAATAGTTAAATGATTTGTTGTTGAGAACAATGGAGAGGGGTACATTTTTTTAAGAAAAAAAAATTGAAGATTAAAAATTAAGGTGAATTAAATTTAAAATTGAGATTTTTTATCTTTTCAAATTTGAGTAATATTGTTTTATATTCTTAATATTAAGGATGAGATAATTTGTTAAAATAATTGTTTAAAGAATGGAAAGGGAGGGCGTTGGTAATGTTTATTTTGGATGTATGAAATAAATTTATTATTTTATTAGACTCTTTTATTGTTTTGTTTTGTGATTATAATTATTAAAATGGTGAAAGTAATAACTTTTTAAATTTAATGGGTGTATAATGCAATATTCTATAAAAGTCGTTATATTTCCCCTTCAATTCGTTAACTTTCATCTAGTTTTGTTAGTATCTATCAAATTTTAAGTCAAATTGCAACAAAATATAAACATTATGAGCTAAATTACCAAAAATGAAACGTTAGAAGCCACATTGCAATGGTGAAACTTAAGTATACTAATGTGCCATTTGCCCTTGATTTTAAGTTGTGAAAGAATAAAAAATGTTAACAACTCATGTTTGTAAAATAAGAGCTGGTGTCTATAACTAAAGTTTCATATTCCGACTTGACACAAAAAAAAAAAATGTTCTTATTGAAAATCTACTTGGAAGTTATTTGAACAGGAAAATACACAATGATAGACCCTTAACCTCATAAACTTAGGTATATAAAACTGGAATTTTTTATCTAAAATAATAACATAAAAACATGTGGTAACTACAACAAGAATAGTTAAGTGTGTGGAGATATATATAAACCCTCTGAAATGACTATCCATTAATTTAAAAACACCGAAATCACAAACTTAGAATTGATTTAAGTTGTGAAAGAATAGAACATGTTAACAACTCATGCTTGTAAAATAAAACATTGTTAGAGTAAATGACTTTGAATAAGTCAAATTTGAGAAGAAAAATGAAAGTAATTAAATCCTTTTTGAGATTTAATTAAGGATTCCTTCTGTCTTCTGGTTTAGGTCTCTAGCCTATAAATACTAGCCATAAACTAGTATTTTTGTGTGCTTGATTCAATTGACATGTAGAGAGAGATCAGTAATTCTATTTCTAGAGATTTACATAGCTAGGAACTTTGTGATCAAAGTTCATGCAAACATAGATTAGTGTGATTATCTTCTTGTAATTGTTTCTCCGCCATAATAATATATGTTTCCCTTTGCCCGTGGAGGTAGCCAATAGAGATTGGTAAACCACGTATATTCTGTGTTGATTTGTGTTCGTTATTATTTATCTCTTGGGTTTGATTTACTAACAAGTGGTATCAGAGCTCTGGTGGCACCAGAGTCTGGTTAGTAAAGAAAGATCAAGGCATTCCGCTGCGTAGAAGAGATGGATTCCAGGATGGACAAGAAAATCAACAAGTCTGACGCAAAGAACATGTTTATTATCTGATGGAAGATTATGCATTGGGCGTGCTGGTCACGGGCAGAAAAAGTGCAGATCGCGTGCAGAAAACATGCAGTTCGCGTGCAGTCTTGGTGCGGGTCGCGTGCAATCTTGGTGCAGTTCGCGTGCAGTCTTGGTGCGGGTCGAGTGCAGTTTTGGTGCAGTTCACGAGGAGTTTTTTCCATGCAGTCTGCGTGCAGTGTCCGTGCAGAAATCTGTGCTAGAAATAGCAAATCTGGTAGATCAGCATCTAAAAGTTCGTCTGGTGTTCGGTGGTGATCCAAGAACACATCTAGAACGTTTCGGTGTCTAGTATCTACATCTGAAGACGGAGATTTGAAGCTAGGGTTCTATGATTAGAAGTTAGATGTTTGGTATAATCTGAAGATCTAACATCTGTTGTAGTCTATTCTAGTGATCTAGAAGTAGATACAAAATCTGTGCAAGGAAGTTGCATGGGTTCTAGATTCGGGAGTTTTTATCGCATGTGTTCGCGCAAGGAGCAGTTTACAACGTATGAGCAGAAGGATGGAGACCGTATTTATATGGCTAATGGATCTATCTGCGAAGTAGTTGGCATGGGCTCTGTAAGGGTGAGAAATTCTGGTGATAAATATCTCACATTGAACAAGGTGAGACACGTTCCACAGGTAGGAAAGAATCTGGTATCACTTAGTCGGTTGGACAAGAAGGGATACAGTTTCGAAGGAGAAGGTGGAGTTCTGAATGTCTACAAAGGTTCGGATGTGATTCTGAAGGGCGGAAGAAAAGATTCCTTGTTTATCCTCCAAGGTTCTGAGATTGGTGAGGGTGTTGGCGAGCAGGTGGAGCATCGTTTTACTCTAGGCCGGAGTGAACTGGGCAAGCCACGGCTAGAAGATCAACACATACCAATTGTGTCAGTCATGGTTGGCAAGATCCAATGTCGACTGGATGGGCCACGTCTGAATGACTGTTAATTGCCCGTTGGGGTGATTCTGGGTGTCCGTAGGATACATTGCATGCAGAAAATCTGATTGTCCAGAGGACAAGGTTGTTTGCCTGGTGAGGCAAATTCTGAGTGTCTTGAAGATACATGGCGCGCGCGGAAAATCTGGTTGTCTGGAGGACAAATCTAGTGTCTTTGACGAAAGACAGACTGAGGCAAAGGTTGAAAAATCTGGTACGAGGGATGTGGCTCAAGGTGGTGTCTATGTCGGAAGCTCGTGCAACTGAATTATTAGTGGAGATTCAAAGTCAAGGTGGAGATTGTTAGAGTAAATGACTTTGAATAAGTCAAATTTGAGAAGAAAAAGGAAAGTAATTAAATCCTTTTTGAGATTTAATTAAGGATTCCTTCTGTCTTCTGGTTTAGGTCTCTAGCCTATAAATACTAGCCATAAACTAGTATTTTTGTGTGCTTGATTCAATTGACATGGAGAGAGAGATCAGTAATTCTAGTTCTAGGGATTTGCATAGCTAGGAACTTTGTGATCAAAGTTCATGCAAACATAGATTAGTGTGATTATCTTCTTGTAATTGTTTCTCCGCCATAATAATATATGTTTCCCTTTGCCCGTGGAGGTAGCCAATCGAGATTGGTGAACCACGTATATTCTGTGTTGATTTGCGTTCGTTATTATTTATCTCTTGGGTTTTATTTACTAACTAACATGGAGTTTATAAGTAAAGTTTTATATTCTAACTGACCATACTAATAATACTCCTCCGTCCCAAACTTAAATCAATTACCAAATAAAACCTTCCAATTACCAAATCAAAACCCACCAGTGGCTATGCTTTCAAGAGCAAGAAATACAAACCTGGACAGAATTTCATGCTAAATTGAGATTTTTGTGGCAACAACAGGAATTGAACTCCCTATTCTATTAAGGCATTGTTGAGGGAATGTACATTGGCAAGACCATCACAGAGTTATAAAGGTAAAAACTTATGCCATGACACATAAGCAGGCCTCTATTAAGAACTTATGCAATGACACACACTTCTTCACCTCAAGAAAGGATCTGTACAAATGATTGCCCAAGATTAGAAAGTTAAAAATACTATTCCCATCACCCCAAAATGAATGTCTTATTTTCTTTTGATTAAGAAAATAAACATCCATTTTGAGACAAAGCTATGTTCAATCGAAAGTGGGGAACTTACATGAGGTGAAATTTTGATACTAAACCCACACTCTTCAGCGATGGAAGTGGTTGCCTGAGGAGGCTAACGCTCTGATATCAGCGTGGGGGCAGCTGTGGAACACCGAGAGCTAGAATTTGAAATTGGCAATAGAGTTGTCACCAAAACTGAGACCGCATGGAAGAGCGGTCTGTAACTAAGAAGGGAAGAAGGGGAAAAATGGAAACCGCTTAGTGTAAGCCGTAGGATTAGAGTAGGATGAGAATAATCCAAGGATCATAAATAAAGCGTATAGAAACCAACTAATGGCAGCCATTGGATCGCAGCAGTTACGTATTGATCTCAGCCCTTGTTTGTCTATAGTCAATAGGCAGTTATTTTTTCGCTGTATTATAATATAGAGGTAACTACATACTCGAGATAAAAAAAAGGGGGGGGGGGGCATTTACCATATAGTCCTGAGTTCTAACCAAAACGACCATTTAAGACTAGCCTTTTTAAAATTAACCTTCAAGTCCCTGTCATTTTCTTTGACTTGATGCCCTTCCCCACCCAAACACGCTCCCTGCAAAAACCGTTCCCCAGCACAAAAAGCGCACATTCTTCTTCCTGTTACTTTTCTTTTCCCTTTTTACCCCTTAAAACCTTAACACACATTATCTCAAATTTTAGTGATTGGAAAAATAATTTGAACTGTTTTTATTTTCTCTCGGTAAAACGAATTAAGTAGCTATGCAATATAGTTTTAAAAAAATTAGTTTTTTTTAAGGAATTTTAAAAAATTAGTTAAGTTTTTCTAATTTCCCTTTCATTAATTTTTTATTTTGGATTCAAAATATTATTATGAGATATCTCAAAGTACAGAACTTAATAATAACAAAAAGGAAACCCCACTATCTTAACTATGCATATAATACACTCTTCCCATCTCAAAATAAGAGAGTTACTTTTTTTATACATTCAAGAGTAAGAGTCTCATGCTCAAAAATGACAAGGAAACAGATGAATAGAATTTTGGAAAAATTTGTAATTTAATGCTTATATAATTACCTAAAAAAACATATTGTTAGAGAAGAAAGTGATTTTGAAAGAAGAAAAGAAGAAAGACAAGCAGCAGAGTAGATCCGACCAGGTAGCTTGATGGATCCAGTCGGACATGGTGAGACCCGGTCGGACCAAGGTCAATACCCGACGGACCAAGCAGTTTCGGGAATTCCAGAGTTTAGCGCTGTTCCGGCTTGTGTAGAAAGTAAATCAAGTCCTTTGGGGATTTGATTTAGGACTCTTTCTATCTTCTCGTTTAGGTCTCTAGCGCTATAAATACTAGCCATAAAGTAGTATTTTTCTGCGCGTGATTCAATCACAGAGATAGAGAGAGAAGTAATTCTAGATCTAGGGATTTGCATAGCTAGGAACTTTGTGTTCAAAGTTCATGGAAACATAGGTTAGTGTGATCATCTTCTTGTAATTGTTTCTCCGCCATAATAATATCTGTTTCCCTTTGCCCGTGGACGTAGCCAATAGGTTGTTGGTGAACCATGTAAATTCTTTGTTATTGATTTGCGTTCATTATTATCTGCTATCTCTTGGGTCTGATTTACTAACAAGTGGCACCAGAGCCTGGTTAGTTGAGAAAGATCAGGGCATTCCGCTGCGGTAAAAGAGATGGATTCCGGGATGGACAAGAAAATCGACAAGTCTGACGGTAAGAACAGATTTATTTTTTGGTAGAAGATTATGCATTGGGCGTGCAGATCGCGGGTAGAAAAAGTGCAGATCGCGTGCAGTTCGCGTGCAGTCTTAGTGCAGTCCGCGTGCAGCGAACGTGCAGTCCGCATGCAGAGTCTGTGCAGAAATCTAGGTGTCTAGGTTGGACACGTATGGTATTGTATTCTGTTGCCTCTGACATATTTGATTTTGGAATTTTCCTGGTTATTCTAAAACTCTTCATTGTAGAGGATCGAGAATCAATAAATCTAAGAGAAGTCAGTGATTGCTCATCTGTGCTAGCAATAGCAAATCTGGTAGATCTGAATCTGAAATTTCGTCTGGTGTTCGTTGGTGATCCAAGAACGCATCTAGAATGTTTCGGTGTCTGGTATCTACATCTGAAGACGGAGATTTGAAGCTAGGGTCTGTGATCAGAGTTAGCTGTCTGGTATAATCTGAAGATCTAACATCTGTTGTAATCTATTCCAGTGATCTAGAAGTAGATACAAAAGTTGTGTTGCCCGAGACAATAAATCTTGTTAGATTTCAGAGTTGTATTTGTACATCTGACTCCGCATCTGAAGAATTCTGAGTTGGCTGCAGCGATGGCGAGCAGTGACAATCTGAATGAGGATGGTGAATATGCCCTGGTGACCGAAGAAGAAGCGTGCAAGGAAGTTGCATGGGTTCTAGATTCGGGAGCGTCTTATCACATGTGTTTGTGCAAGGAGCGGTTTACAACATACGAGCAGAAAGATGGAGAACGTATTTATATGGCTAATGGATCAGACTGCGAGGTATTTGGCATAGGGTCCGTAAGGGTGAGAACTTCTGGTGATAAAACTCTTATATTGAACAAGGTGAGACACGTTCCACAAGTAGAAAAGAATCTGATATCGCTTAGTCGGTTGGACAAGAAGAGACTACTAGAAAAACACGTGACTAAATTTATGTTGGCCACCAAAAAATTTAGTTGCTAAACAGTGGCTATATGTAGGTAGCAAAATTAGAAACTGAAAATTTAGTAGCAAAAGAAGCAACTGAAAATCAATGGCATTTTCTTAATGGTGCGGTCACAAATTTTGCGTAATGAAATTTGAAAAAAAAAAGAAAAAAAAAATGGTTCCTAAAGTTTGCTACTAATGAGCAACTACTATTTTGTGGCTAAATCTTAGTATGAAATTTGAATTATATATTTTAAATTTTAAATTATGAAATCTAAAGACAATCAGTTGCTAAATTTTGTAACAATTGCATTAATAAATTTTTGGTGGTTTATTATTTTTATTTTATTTTTATTTTAAATTAATTAATCATATGACATACTGTATTTAGCAACCATATAACTACACACGCACACACTCACATATGTACATAGGAAAGAGCAACCACGATTTAGTAAATAAATAGAAAGTATGAAATCAATACTTTAAAATAAATTGCGAATCATCTAGATTCAAATCAAAATTAACAAAATTGTAAATGGGAAAGGGCAATCGTTTACAAGTTACAAGGGATGTGAGAATAAGGACTCCTACTGAGCTATGATAGCCATTGTGTACACTATTGCAGACCAATTTGAGTTTATTGCATTGTGCTCAGTCTCAATCTCAGTGCGCATTTGTTGGTCTCGACATACTGGCAAGCCTCCTAGAAAAGCTGATGTACTTCTTGATCCGCTTTGACTTATGTGAGATTATCCCAATAGATTGAGAAGGTTGTCCACTGCGCGAATCGCCAAAAAGGATCATTTCAAGCCAAACCTAAACTTTGACCCTTCCAAATTACACCTCCTAAATCAATTGATTAAGGAGGATGTAAATATAATAGTGTCCAATGTTTTTTACTTGTGATTGTCCTCTCTTGTTGGGATTGGAGCCAAAACCATGGAGAAGATCAAAACCATGGAGAAATCGGAGCAGCAGATCGCAACTCAGGAGGAGTGGGCGACCGCCCAAAGACGAGGTGGACGACCGCCCAAAGACGAGGTGGACGACCGCCCAAACAACCTGAGTTAATCTTGGGCTTTTGTTAAGAAGACTGGGCGGCCGCACAAACGGTGATGGGCGACCGCACAAAGAGCTGGCAACGTCAAGTTGGAGAAGGCTGGAGTTTGCGTGGAGAAGAAATTAGTTTCCATAAGGGAATTGGTTTCCCAAATGAAAGTTAATTATTGGTGGACCGTGATCTTGGAGTCTAAGGAATTAGTTTCCTTAGTATAATTAGTTTCCTAATTATACTACTCCTTCTGTCTCAAGGACTCCGGGTAAATTAGGTTTTGATCAGGAGTAGGTTTTGTATCCCTATAAATATATTGTGACTACCACCATAATATTTTGTACCCAAAAAGGAGAGAGAAAGGATATCAAGAGAGAGCACAAAATAGTGTTTAGGAGGGGGCCGGGGGCCTAGGATAGCAATGGGGGGCGATCCTACAACCCAGCCATGATCATGTTTGTGCGTTCTTTGGGGGGAGATAATAATATGTAGGAGAGGGTTGTTCATTGGAGAGTATACATACTACATATGTGTGAGTGTATGTGTAAATTGTAACAATCAACATATTATTATAGTGATATCCTGGCTTGGGGCCTCCGGATGTAGCCACAAGGGGTGGTGAACCGGGTTAACAAATCATGGTGTTCTTGTTGTTTCATATTATTATTCATGTGTTGAATTATTTTCTCCATGTTGATTACTGCTAGTATGGGCTAGTGGATGCGGCGATCCCCCCAATTCCCTAACAACTAGTATCAAGAGCTTTGGTTTGAGATCTAGGAGAGATCCAAGGTGAAGAAAAGAGACAAGAGATTTTCGTGCAGCGCACGTGCAAAATTCGTGCAATGCACGTGCAGGCTTGGTGGAGCGCATGTGCAGATTTCGTGCAGTGCAGATTCTTCTTGTGGATGACGTACAGGGATCTGAGAGCTTCTAGGGTTTATGGTTGAAGCAAGACACGTGCCAGATAGGTCAACGATCGTGCGGAAGATCAAAAAGTCCAAAAAGTTCGTTTGTTTCTTATGAGATCTGCAGAAATTCGAGGTGGAATTTTTGGAGATGCAGAAATTTGAGGTGTGGAGATGTTTTGGGGAAAGGGGAATAGATTTGTTAACATCACTATTCAACAAGATATGGAGAAGTAACACAATGCCATTGGAGTGGAGAAAAAGTACCCTAATCCCTTTGTATAAGAACAAATGTGATGTCCAAGATTGTGCCAACTATCGAGGGATCAAACTAATGAGCCATACTATGAAACTTTGGGAAAGAGTGATTGCACAACGGCTAAGAAAAATTGTGAATATTTCAGATAACCAATTTGGATTTATGCCCGGCAGATCGACTATGGACGCAATCTATCTTATGAGACAAATCATGGAGAAATATCGAGATAAAAAGAAAGATTTGCACATGGTTTTCATTGATTTGGAGAAGGCGTATGATAAAGTGCCAAGAGAGGTACTTTGGTGGGCTTTAGTAAAGAAAGGCATTTCAAAGAAATATATTGATATTATCAAGGACATGTATAATGGAGTTAGTACTAGTCTACGGACAAGCGTTGGGAAGACAAAAGAGTTCCCTATCACGATTGGAGTGCATCAAGGCTCTACACTTAGTCCCTTTCTTTTTCCCTGATAATGGACGAAGTGACGAGGTCAATCCAAGATGATATTCCATGGTGTATGTTGTTCGCAGATAATATTGTGCTGATTGATGAGACAAAAGAATGTGTTGAAAGTAAATTGGAGTTGTGGAGACGCACTTTGAAATCATGAGGTTTTAGGTTAAGCAGAAGCAAAACTGAATATATGGAGTGTAAATTTAGCAAAGTTGGAAGCAGAGGGCAGGAGTGATCACATTCGATGGAAAGATTGTCCAAGCTTCCGAGTTCTTTCGCTATCTTGGATCTATTATCCAAAAAGATGGAGAATTGGATGGAGATGTGGCTCATAGGATTAAAGCAGGTTGGTTGAAGTGGAAGAGTGCCACAAGGTATCTTTGTGATCATGGCATGCCAAATAGATTAAAGGGAAAATTCTATCGTACATCAATTAGGCCTGCACTGCTTTATGGCACTGAATGTTAGGCCATGAAACAGTGTCATATTCATAAGATGAATGTAGCGGAGATGCGTATGCTACGATGGATGTGTCGGCATACAAAAAAAGATCGATTGAGAAATGAGGTGATCAGGGGTAAAGTAGGAGTTGCGTCCATTGAGGATAAAATGAGGGAGCATCGTCTAAGGTGGTTTGGTCATGTGAGACGGAAACCGAGTAATGCACCGGTTAGGAGGCCTGAAGAGTGGAGAAGTGATAAAATGGCGAGGGGTAGGGGAAGACCCAAGCAAACTTGGATTAAGGTGATTGAAAATGATATGAGTTTACTCGGAGTGGATGAAGATGTGGCGTTAAAGAGGCCGGAGTGGAGGGTGAAAATTCATGTGAATGATGGGGGTTGATCGTACTTTTTATTATTATTGTTTATTTATTTATTTTATTTTATTTTTTCCATCTTTTTCCTCTCTTTCTCTCTCTCTCTCTCTCTCTCTCTCTCTCTCTCTCTCTCTCTCTTTCTCTTTCTCTCTCTCTCTCTTCCTTTTATCACGATAACATATGAGGATTCATGTTAGCCGACCCCAAATTATTTTGGGACTAAGGCTTTGTTGTTGTTGTTGTTGTTGTAGAGATCAAGATGGATCAGAGGTGTTCAAGGGATCTTGGGGCAGTCAAGGTGGTTGGAGAAAAAATTATGAAAGAAAGGAGGATTGCATCAGGCACTTGCGTAAGCAACCGACGATGCAAAGGTGAGTGGTATAAGCCGGTTAGACCACGTGGGAAGAGGGTCGCAAACGACGGATGGGAGATAGGAGGATGTTGTACTCTACCGACAACATCAATTTCATTCCGGGTGGGAGCAAGAGGCGTGAAGAACTGGCCTATTAGTGTAAAACGGGGAGACATCAATGAACGGTGTGTTAGGGGGGAGAGTTACTCAAAACTTGCAACACGGTGGGAGTCAAGTGTAACAGAAAGTGAGAAAAAACCACAAGAAGACAATGCAAGAAGCAAAGTGTGTCCGATTTTCATGGGGAGCATTGCAAGGGGAGTGGATCTAGGAGGGAGAAGGCGAAGTTAGCCTTGCAAAGAAATCAAGGTAGAAGTTAATTTAGGGAGGCAAGAAGGATCTAACACGGAGAGGTTGAAGCGTCGCTTGTTTCAACTCGCCTTATTACTTGAGCGTGGAGGTTCATATTGGAAGAGCGTGGAGGCTTATCATCATCAAGGAGGAGCTTGGTGTTACAATAGTGGTGTAAAAATATTTGGTGGATCATTCTCTGGTGGGAGTATGATAGGAGCATGTCACAATGGTGGTTTATGTCTCCAGGTGGGAGATTGTTGGGATTGGAGCCAAAACCAACGAGAAGATCAAAACCGTGGAGAAATCGGAGCAGCAGATCGCAACTCAGGAGGAGTGGACGACCGCCCAAAGAGGAGGTGGGCGACCGCCCAAACAACCTGAGTTAATCTTGGGATTTTGTTAAGAAGACTGGGCGGCCGCACAAACGGTAATGGGCGACCACACAAAGAGCTGGCAACATCAAGTTGGAGAAGGTTGGAGTTTGCGTGGAGAAGAAATTAGTTTCCATAAGGGAATTGGTTTCCTAAATGAAAGTTAATTACTGGTGGACACATGATCTTGGAGCCTAAGGAATTAGTTTCCTAATTATACTACTCCTTCTGTCTCAAGGACTCCAGGTAAATTAGGTTTTGATCAGGAGTAGGTTTTGTATCCCTATATATATATATTGTGACTACCACCATAGTATTTTGTACCCAAAAAGGAGAGAGAAAGGATATCAAGAGAGAGCACAAAATAGTGTCTAGGAGGGGGCCGGGGACCTAGGATAGCCATGTGGGGCGATCCTACAACCCAGCCATGATCATTTTTATGCGTTCTTGGGGGGGATAATAATATGTAGGAGATGGTTGTTCATTGGAGTGTATACATACTAGATCTGTGTGAGTGTATGTGTAAATTGTAACAATCAACATATTATTATAGTGATAACCTGGCTTGGGGCCTCCGGATGTAGCCACAAGGGGTGGTGAACCGGGTTAACAAATCATGATGTTCTTATTCTTTCATATTATTATTCATGTGTTGAATTATTTTCTCCATTTTGATGACTGCTATTATGGGCTAGTGGATGCGGCGATCCCCCCAATTCCCCAACATCTCTCCATTGTGATCGTAAGCTCATATTAATAATGTACTCAATCTGCAATGTAATGTACGACTAGATTAAGAACCTAAGAGTAGGTATGCATCACCAAGTAAAAGTAAATGGAACTGCAAATAGAACATTTTTGTGAAAATATCACTATTTTTTAAGGCAATAGAATTTATCATTTTATGAAAACTTAAACTCATTTCATGCATAATGATAACAATTAAGAAAAGACTAGCAATGATATCTTACCACATTTAGGACCAAAAGCACTACTAGCATTGTGCACAGAAAAAGCATTGACATTCATGCTGAAGTAACACTTAGTGCAAATATCAATGTGATAACATATACAGTTTCAAATTTGGTTATGTTCAAATCACTACAGGATATATATATATATATATATATATATATATATATATATAGGTAGGTAGGTAGGTAGGTAGGTGCTCAAATGAGAACCTATATATCGTGAGAACCGTGAGAACCAATCATAACCATTAGATTAGAAAAAAAAAATCAAGGGTCCATATGTTAGCTACAATTAATACATAGATACATTACAAAAAAATCGATATTACACTTGGATACAATAGGTTAATAAGTATTGTATCTAAGTGTTGCACTTGGATACACTATGTTAAAAACTAATGTATCCAATTGTTTTTCGAAAATTAACTAATGTATCCAAGTGTATCCAATGTATCTAACATCTGGACCCTTGATTTATTTTTTTCTAATCTAATGGTTATGATTCGTTCTCATGGTTCTCATATAAAATGGTTCTCACAGGAGCGCAACCCTATATATATATATATATATATATATATATATATATATATATATATATATATATCTATATATATATATATATATATATATATATATACTGTATAAATTATGCTCAATTCAAATAAATTAAAAACTTACCTATCTCATTATGGCCGCCTAGAGTGTGACTTCTTGTCAATATAAATCATTTGGTTGCCATGGATCCCTGAATAAAACTAAATTAAGAAAAAGTGCAAGGTTATCAATACTTCATTTTGGGCCACAAGAAGCTATGTTGAATCGAGCTAACTCAAAAGGATTGTAGCATCAGAACCAAGCGCCAAATTGACAAGCCGTTGTTGGAACAATTTTAACCCTGAATGCGTAACTCATTTCTGGAATAGGATTGAGAAAGAGATGAAGGCGGAAGCGAATTATACCTGATGAATCCATCTTGATGTTGTAGGGAGAATAAGAAGAAGAAGAAGAAGAAGAATTAAGGGGATGAAGATCTTCTAAATGATTGTGCCTTTTCCTCTTGACTTTTTTAACACTTAATAAAGAATTATTGAGAGAGTAATAATGAATGATATAGTGTTTCTAGGGTTGATGGAGAACCCTTTATTTATGAAACCAATAGGCACCTCATTTAGGGACTACACCCTTTCAACCTTAGTGATGTCAAATTATCACTTTGCCCATCAAAAATAGGTAATATTACATCCAAGAATTCTACACATTATTGTTATTAACTACACTTTATATTAACATTATAGGTATGATTTTATGTATGGAAAAGCTAAATGACTTGTAATGCAAGCCATGTTCTAACAATCTCCCACTTGGGTTGCAAAACAAGTCTTTCCTTTAAAATCATAAATATAACATAAATGACAACCCTTATGTGCGAACTTTTTTGTCATCTATAACAATCTCGTCCATTAGTCATCTAAGTATAAGGACTAAAGGGGCAGTCGTTGTAATTGATTCGCAACTAAACCCACAGTAATCACGTATACAAATTAAACTAAATGACATATATCAAAAGTGTAGATGTGTAGCATGGAATCATAATGAATATATACATATTCTTCCAACTAGTCCAACTTAACCAAATGTGATCAAAACTTTAAAATAATAGAACAATCATTGAAAGTACAACTTAAACTCCCACTATATTAAATGTTATCAAGATTGTTACACCTTGTGAAACACTGAAGATGATAACACTTTCATAAATGGATCCTTTAATATGGAGTTTGATCCTACAAGTTGCATTTCTATTTGTTCAATTTCCTTTACAACAAGAAACTTAATGTCTATATCCTTCAGACTTTGATGAACTCTTGTTGTTGTAAGACTGCCGTCTGATTGTCACAATAAACTTATGCAGCCATATAATTTAACAAATATCGAAATACCTAATGATCTCAAAATGATCCGATTTCAAAATATAGGCAAGTAGTTCTTTAGTGTTTTGCAAATATTTTTATCATTATTTTGGCTGCTACCTAATATTCTCTCCCGGATTGCTTTGGTATTGACCAAGCATCCCAACAATAAATACAAGATTTACGCATACATTAAGCATCCTACTGCTGATGCAAGATTGATATTTTCCATATATTTGGATTCATAATTACCTTTTAGGACACTGTTTGAGACTAAAATTTATCTCCTTTAAAATTAGATGTGTCAAG
This sequence comes from Campanula takesimana, assembly GCA_026119855.1. Classification (NCBI taxonomy): domain Eukaryota; kingdom Viridiplantae; phylum Streptophyta; class Magnoliopsida; order Asterales; family Campanulaceae; genus Campanula; species Campanula takesimana. The sequence goes on from JAOWBW010001104.1 coordinate 29,220, forward strand.
TGGTTTACAGTTTTTCATGCTAAACTTTTGTAATACCTTTTCCATATGGGCCTTTTGTGATAATCCTAAGACACCTCGTGAGCGATCATGGTAAATTTGGATCCCTAATACAAAAGATGCCTCACCAAGATATTTCATTTCAAACAAGAAATTTCTTAGTTTTCTTAAGAAGGTTCATATCATTACTAGCAAGCAAAAAATAATCCACATATAAGACAAAAATTATAAATTTACTCCCACTGAACTTACGGTATACACAATCTTCACCAAGATTTATTTCAAAACCAAATGAAATAACAACTTGATTAAATTTTTAAGTACCACTTGCGAGAAGTTTGTTTGAGCCCATAAATGGATTTCTTAAGTTTACAAACTAATTGATTAGTTTGATCCAAATCAGTTACCATTAATGTCTCCATTAAGGAAAACTGTCTTTATATCTATTTAATGAAGCTCAAGATCAAAGATGCTACTAGTGTCATAATGATCCTAAAAAACATTTTAGAAGATACCGGAAAAAAATGTTTCTTTATGATTAATGCCTTCCTTTTGAGTAAAACATTTAGCGACAAGACGAGCCTTTTATCTTTTTACATTACCTTGTGAATCCCTTTTGGTCTTTAAAGACTTATATACACCAAATGGGTTTCACATCTTTAGGTAATGGAACAAGATCCCAAATGTCGTTGTCATTCATAGATTTCAACTCTTTATTTATGGCATTGATCCACTTATGAGAATTAGGACTATTAATGGCTTTATGGAAGATGAATGGCTCATCTCCCACTAAACCTAAGTGTCCTTCATTCTCGGCAAGATACAGTTTATAACCATCCAGATTTGCTCTTCTTCTTACTCTATTGGATCTCCTTAACGGCACCGGTTCTTCCTTATTTTGAGGTTGTTGAATTTCCTCTATATGACCAACATTTTCATGTTGTTCAATATTTATGGGGAATCTTTATTTTGAATTGTATGTTCCTCTTGAATTTCAGGTATAAAACCTTGATTTCCAATGGGAACTATGGGAAGATGTATAAAATGGATGCCTCTTCCTCTTCAAATTAAAAACTATTCCTAATTTTTCCCCTCTAAATTCAACATCCTCAAAGAACCTAGCATTTCCCGTTTCAAAAAGGTTCTAGTTTTCGGGTTGAAAATTTATAGCCCCTAGATCTCTTGTCATACCCAACAAAATAGCTACCAATAGTCTTAGCGTCCATTTTTACCCTTATTAGGTCTATAAGGCCTAGCTTCTGCTGGACAACCCCATAAACGAAGATGAATTAAGGTCATTTTCTTATTTATCCACAATTCATTAGGGTTTTTATTAGTAGTAGCCTTAGAGGGACCTCTATAAAGAATATAATTTACGGTTTTAATGTATCGCCCATAATGAGTGAGGCAAGAAAGTATAAGAAATTATACTTCTTACCATATCTTTAAGGGTTCTATTATGTCTCTTAGCTACACCATTCATGCAAGCCGTTCCCGGCATAGTGTAGTGAGGGACAACCCCACTCTTCAAGATAGCGAGCAAAAAGGACCCGGACGTTGTTCCCCAAAACCGTTATTCCGATCATAGTATTCACTACCATGATTGGAGCTAACATTCTTAATAGTATTCCTAAGATGACTTTCAACTTTGGCCTTATAAGACTTGAAAACGTCCATAATTGAGATTTTTCATGAAGTAAATAAATGTACCCATAAATGAGAGTAGTCGTCCATGAACGTAATAAATATTGTTGACCATTCCATGAAGGGGTAGTGAATGGCCCGCAACATTCCGTATTTATTAGTTCTAGGACACTTAATTCTCTCGAGGATACTTTTCTATTAGTGTTTGTAAATATTCCTTAAAGGCATTCAAATGCAAAAGTCTTTTCCGGAATATCAAGCTTTATTTAAGATTCCCTCCGACATAAGCTTGTCAATTCTCCTCTTGGAGATATGACCCAATCGCTTATGCCATAAGGTATAAGAATTTTTCACTTGATGACTTTTGCTTTCAACTTTGGTTTCATTGTTATGAGACTCATTTAAAGTACTAGTACCAATAACTTTGGAATAAAAATAAAGATCACATCTATTATTGCCAAATGAACAAGAGTAACTTTCCTTGTTCAATATTGTGATAAATATCAAATTCCATCTAAAATTATGGTATAATAAATGTATTATTTAATACAAAACAATACTTAGTACTTTAACAATAACAAAAAAGTCCTTATGCCTATAACTTCAAACGGATTCCCAGCTCCCATATAGATGAATCTCTCATCTTCACTGGTTCTTCGGTAATTCAGGCAATCCTACATAGACACACTTCTGTGAGTTGTTGTACCAAAATTCAACCACCATGTATATGTAGGAATTGAAACCAATTTAACCTCAATACAAACAAGACCAAATGACATACATTTCTTAGCACGCCAAGCGTGATATTTAGGGCAGTCGTACTTCATGTGAGTGAGGTCCTTGCAAAAGAAGCATTTCTTTTCATTATGACCATTAGATGACCCCTAAGGCTTCTTATTTCTTTCAACCGCAATTTCCTTCCCTCTTCTCTTTGTCCCATGAGAAGAGGTAGATGCCAAACATTCCTCAAGAATGTCAAGGAATGTTTTAGCATCAACATCCTTGGAGACACTGATAAAAAAATAGTCTCCGGGATAACTATATTCATGATCATTAGGCTCACGCGGTTGGAGTGTTTCCACTTCTCAACATTTAAGCAATCTTCTTGAGTGCTTTCATTAGAGAGAGGAAGAGGAAACGGTTCCCTTAATGCGTGATCTATGTCTATATAGCCTAAGATTATCATCATTTTATTTTTCCAAGTTTTAAAATTAGTCCCACTTAGCATCGGTACGGTACTTAGCATCGGTACGGTACTTAGCATCAATAAGGTAATCAACATGACATCAAAACTAATCTTTGGATTGCGAGTTGACTCATAAATGATTGCCTTAGGTAACAAGCAATTTGAACAACGTTTTAATCAAATGCTTAATCTTCCTTTAGGCCGACATAAGCATCTAACAAAACAACTTAATGTTTATTTCATTTGTTACCACATGAATGCACAAGTTTAGTCAAATGTCAAGATCTTCTTTGGAAAATTCATGTCATTCACATATCAACTTACACATTCAACACTTTAACAATTATAGGTTTAAATAACGTTAATCACTTTGGCGATGATATTATTTAAACAATGAATAAAATTGTTTAAGCATATAATTAATCAAGATTTTAAGGTTTGAAAATGAATGTTTTGTTCAAAAGGGGAAAACAAAATGATGCAGAAACTTTAAAATTTCCAAGTCTGTGAACAATGTCTGCACGGTCGAGCATAGGAAATGACACGGCCGAGCACCACTTTTACAGAAACATGGTTTTCTCGGCAAATAGTTCACAGCCGTGCTAAACAATGGACACGACCATGCAAGCCAAATCGGTCCGACCGGACCAAGCAACACACCCGCCCGGATCAACCCTTTGCATGTAGCACCGGTTCAAGTGCACGGCCGAGCAGATCATAAGACTCGGCCGTGCAAGGTGATTTTCTGCACATGTTTTTCTCGACACACTTTGCACGACCATGCCAAACAAACAACACGATCGTGCAAGTGCACATTCCAAGAAACACCGGTTCAAGTGCACGGCCGAGCAAATCCAAAGACTCGGCCGTGCAGAGCCTTTTTCTGCAAATCTAATTTTTGTCCAAACTATTCCCAAAACAACAAGTAGATCCATATGGTATATACTTAAAACATAAAACCACGCTATTAAGGATAATCTTGCTTTTTTTAAAATTAATGGAATCAAGTAAGTAGATCCACATGGTATGCACTAAAACATAAAACATGTTATGAAGGGATAGTCAAACTTGAACCATTGAGTTTAATGAACAAAACTTTCAAACCATTTTCTTAAATTCAGATGAAGATTATCAGTACTTGTTAGTACCTCACTGTGTTATTAACCTGATTAATCATAGTAAATATGTTTTGATAAATAAATAATCATTCCAGTTGTTTATACAAAGCATACAAAGACCTGATCCACATGCAACCCAAGAACAGACCCAACAGCTATCTATTCAGTTCATGTATAAAACTGTTTAAGGATAAACCAATAATATATACATCAAATGAACTAAATATATATCATTCCTACATTCATTTTCACTCATATGAATTACAGAAACCCCTTTTGCAAACATGCTAAAGCAGATCATCCAGTTCAAAGACGAACAACTATCTCCCCTGTACCAACAGCTAAGTCCCTGCAAATCTAGCAGCTGACTCCAAATGATCCAGATTCTTGAAGGAATAGTTATTTTAGCACAAAATAACTATGCAATTAATCAAGCCTGCAAATCTCCACCGGCACCTCCAGCATGGACATCCTGCATAAAGAAATAAAGTATTCAGTCAACACTACTTTACCCAGTCAAAGACTTACCTTCTGCAAACATGTTCCCCTTGTGTTTTCTTGTCCCCCAACGGATATATTCATATCCTATATAAAAAAAACACACTGGAACATTATCAAAGACCACTTCTTCAACATACACACAACCAAAACCACCGTTGTTGCTCGCCAAGAACATCAAATCTGTATTACAGATCCATTTGCATTACACCCTTGCAAATCTTGTACCATCTAGCACCCAGTTATAACCCCCTTTAAAACCAGCTAACAGCCTAGCTAATATTCTGTAAACACACTTGTGTATTTTCTTTTCTTTCCTTTTAAAGCCTTAGTCAAAAGGCTTCCTTAATTGTAGTGACAATTAAGAAGAGGGAGTTCAAGGAACTTGCCTTTATCATTCATTGTAAGCTTATCAAGTAAGTGGATTATAGTGGATTGATCTAATTGTTGACTACAGTGGGGGTGGATGTAAGAGACGAGCTAAACCTCTGAACCACTTTAAAACCCTTGTGTACTCTCTTGTCTTTACACTTAAACACACACTGCACATTGTCTCTTTTGTTTCTTAACTTAATTATCTTCCGCTGCATAATTACTTTACAATTTTTATCTCAACAGCTAACTCCCCAAACTAGTTAGCTGTTCACTTGTTTTAACCAATCTGTTAATCTTAAGTCAACAGGACCTTTCAATTGGCACCAGAGCTTGGATTCACCATAAAAAGTCTAACAACTTGTGAAAAATCTACTCAACCCACCATGCCTCAACCAAGAAGAAACAATGAGAAGGACATACCACATATTGATGACTGTGGATCTTTTGAGATTTATTCATCAAAAATTAAAACCTATCTAGATGCTAATAGCATATGGAACTGGTATGTCTTGAAACATGAAATAGAACCACCAGTTCAAGTCAGTCGATATTTTGGACATAAATTTTACTCAACAGCTAAGTCTATGGTCATACCCTATTAAGGACCAACATAAATTCCTTGTGTATATAAAGAATATGCACTTAGCTATTTAATCCACATCAAGTTTTCTCTTTGGTCTTAGTAGTAGACTACATACTCAGTTTATTTTCAAAGAAAATGGGGAGACTTTCTTCTAAGTTCAATCCTAAAAAGATGGCTCAAACTGTTAAGGCATTGATCTTTACAGTTCCATCAGGTGAGGAGACAGATAGAGAAAGATTTGAAAGAGAGTATAGGTCATATACTATATAGAGTGATCATCAGTTAAATGAGGAAGTGAAACAGCTTCCTCTAGATCAACCTTTGAAGTATAGAGAGGTGAAAGAGAGAGATGAGAGAAAAAGAGATTGGGAGTGTGAAAAGGAAGCTATAGAGAGTTTTAAAAGGGAGAGGTTGGTTCAACTTAGAAAATTTGAGGGAAAGGGAAAAGAGAGACGGGAAGAAGAGAAGGGTAGTATAAAGTTGTTTGGTCAGAATATGAGGATAGGAGAAGGAGAGAGCAGCAAAGAAAATGCTGCACAAACTGAAGTCCAAAGGGTCCATTACCTTGGGGACGTAATGATGAAGGGAGGTTTAAAGGTCCATGAGAAGGACATTGGAAGGAAAGCTGTTGAGGGAAATTAGGTTTTGAGGCCATTCACATTGAGGGAGCTGATGAGTCAGGAAGATAGCTTAGCTGTTCAGGCCAAAAAGGTGCCTGTTGCTGAATAGCCAAGGGTTTATGCCCCAGTGACAAGGGATTCTTTATCCATCAGCATGGCAGTGCTAGAGAGAGGGGGTGATAATTTCCATGGGGTCTAGCAGTCTCTATCAACTACTCACACTCAGCTATTTAGGCAGTACTTGAGGTGTTGTAGTCCTGTCCAAGTCAATGAGGGCAATGATGGTGGACCTTCATCTCACATGGCTATGATAGCAAATGAGAGCATCCAAACCTCAAGAACTTTTAGCTTTATGTCTCCTTTGGATGACTTTCCTCCTTATGATGCTGTTGAGGAGTGGTGGCCAAGAGCCATAGGTCCACCTTTGCAGTACTCAGTCACTAATATTGATCCTTTCATTGAAAGGCATCCTATATGGCTGGAGAGGTATGGAGAGACAAGTCAGTCTGCACCAGCTAAGCCACAAGGAGAGGAGAGAAGGTCTGACAAATATGGTAAGGGATCTGGAGGTGACTAGAAGCAAGTGTTGTTAGAGGAACAAGGGTTGAACAGCTATCATTGTTGGTTAGCTGTTCAAGAGAAGCTTTTTATTTTTGTCTCTGAGAGGGGAGGGCTACCATAAAGCATAGGGGTAGTGAGTTTTAAGGAATAGTTCCAAACCATATGATGTAAACAGGTCATCATATGGTTGCCATTGAATAGAGATCTGTTTAGGTTAGCTGTTAAAATACTGTAAACAGCTAACTATGCTCTTTGTACTTTTAAAGTTTATGAAATGAATTTTCAGTTAATCCCTTTTACTTAGGCAAGTTAATCATTCCTAACATTGCTCTCAAAATTTCAAACCTCTTTTCATCCATAGCTTTAGTCAGTATGTCAGAGACATTGTCTTCAGTACCAACTTTGGCTAGTTTTATATTCCCCTTTTCAACATGATCTATAATGAAGTGGTGTCTAACTTCAATGTGTTTGGTTTTAGAGTGTTGAACAAGATTTTCAGTCATAGCTATTGTACTTAAATTGTCACAAAATATAGGAATATTAGTGACATTCATACCTAAGTCTTGTAGTTGACTTTTTAAGTACAATATTTGGGACCAGCAAAGACCGGCTGCAACATATTCAGCCTCAGCTGTTGAGGTTGCTACAGAGGTTTGTTTTTTGCTAGACCAGGACACAATTCTTGATCCAATGAATTGACATCCACCACTTGTTGACTTTCTGTCTAGATTTCATCCAGCATAATCTGAGTCAGTAAATCCAATTAATGAGAATGGTGATTCATTTGGATACCACAATCCATAATCAGGAGTTCCCTTTAGATATCTCAAAATCCTTTTAACAGCAGCAAGGTGAGATTCTTTGGGATTGGCTTGAAATCTTGCACAGAGACATACACTGAACATAATTTCAGGTCTTGAGGCAATAACATATAGGAGAGATCCTATATAGCTTCTGTAGAGTGTTTGATCAACACTTTGACCATCAGTGTCAGCATAAAGTTTTGTTGTGGTAGATAGGGTTGTCTTAGCTGTTGAGGCATTCTGCATATCAAACTTCTTTATCATGTCTCTTGTGTACTTAGGTTGGTTAATGAAGATTCCATCCTTCATTTGTTTGACTTGAAGACCTAAGAAGTAGGTGAGTTCTCCAATCATACTCATTTCAAACTGCTTTTGCATAAGATCTCCAAATGCTTTGCAAAGGTCTTCATTTGATGATCCAAAGATAATATCATCAATATAGACCTGAATGAGTAGGGTGTCATCTCCATATTTTTTGATGAACAGAGTGTTGTCAATATAACCTTTGGTAAATCCTTTATTGAGAAGGAAATTAGACAAAGTATCATACCAAGCTCTAGGTGCTTGTTTCAGGCCATACAAGGCTTTGTCCAACTTGTATGCATGATCTGGGAACCTGGGGTGTTCAAATACAGGTGGTTGAGAAACAAACACTTGTTCATTAAGTACTCCATTCAGGAATGCAATCTTGACATCCATTTGGAATACTTTCATCTTCTTAAAAGATGCAAAGGCTAGAAATAGTCTTATGGCTTCAAGTCTTGCTACAGGAGCAAATGTTTCATCAAAATCTATTCCTTCTTCTTATCTGTATCCCTGAGCTACAAGTCTGGCTTTGTTTCTTACTACAGTACCATCTTCACTCATTTTATTTCTAAATACCCATCTGGTGCCTATGACAGTTTGATTTCTGGGTTTAGGAACAATTTTCCATACTTTATTCCTTTCAAACTGTTCAAGTTCTTCTTCCATAGCTTCTATCCAGTCTGCATCTTGAAGGGCTTCATGGATTTTCTTGGGTTCCATTTGAAAAATTAAGGCACTCATGAAGATATCATAATGAGGAATGCCATCAGGAATGTTTTCCTTTTGGATAGGGATGGAAATGACAAGGTTATCATCATTTACAATGCGAATTTGAGTAGGGATTTGAAAAGGGATTATTTGACAGCTAACAGTTTCATCTTGGCTGTTGGGAAGAGGAAAGCTGTTGAGAGTATCTTTGGGCAGAACATTAGGAAGAATGATGTTTTTCTCATTTGGGGATAAGGGATTATTGGTTGTGGGTGAAGGTTCTGGAAGGTTGTCAGAGTTTCCAATGCTTTCATCAAAATCACATAAGTCAGTGTTGCTTTGATCATTGTTTTCATCAAAGTCAACATGAATTGATTCTTCTACAACCAGTCTTCTTTTGTTGTAAACACTGTAGGCTTTGCTAGTGTTGGAGTAACCAAGAAATATTCCTTCATCACTCTTGGAATCAAACTTATCTAAGTTGTTCTTTCCATTGTTGTGAAGGTAGCATTTGCTTCCAAATCCATGAAAGTAAGATATGGTTGGAACCTTTCCATTCCACAATTCATATGGGGTCTTCATATGATACTTGTTGACGAGAGTTTTGTTTTGCACATAGACAGCAGTAGTCACAGCTTCACCCCAAAAGTACTTAGGAAGATTATGTTCTGACAGCATTGCTCTTACTGCTTCACATATGGTTCTGTTCTTTCTTTCTGCTACTCCATTCTGTTGAGGAGTTCTTGGAGCTGAAAAGTTTTGATCAATCCCTATTTGATTACAATATGTGTCAACTCCAGTGTTCTCAAATTCAGTTCCATGATCAGATCTTATCTTTTTGATAGACAAGCCTTTGAAGTTCTGAACTTTGTTGAACAGCTGAGTGAGATTATGAAGAGTATCACTTTTGGATTCAAGCAGGATGATCCAAGTGAATCTTGTGTAGTCATCAACAACTACAAAGGAATATCTTTTTCCTCCTAAGGATCTGGTTCTAATGGGACCAAATAAGTCCATATGAAGAAGATCAAGAGGCTTGGATGTGTCCAGTTTGGTTTTAGCAGAGAAGGATGTCTTCTTTTGTTTTCCATATTGACAAGCTCTGCATAACTTATCCTTCTTGAAAGGTATTTTAGGATGACCTTTGACAAGATTAGAGATGGATAACTTGGAAATGGTTTTGAGGTTTAGGTGGGCAAGTCTTTTATGCCACAGCCAAGACAGATCAGATTGGCTGTAGGACAAGAGACAATGTGCAGAGGAGGATTGGACAACTTCAAGGTGGAGGCATTAGAGGTTCTTCTTTCTAACTCCTGTTAGAATAACCTTATTGTTCTTATCTTTGACCTGGCATTGGTCCTTGGTGCAGATAACATGATAGCCTTTATCACAAATTTGACTGATGCTTATCAAATTGTGCTTAAGGCCTTCAACATAAGATACATCTGTAAAGATGATCTCCTTGGTTACTAGGTTTCCTGATCCTTTGACTCTTACTTGAGAATTGTCACCAAAAGTAACATTGGGACCATTATTTGGTGTTAGCTATTGAAGCCATTCCTTGTTGTAAGCCATGTGTCTACTACATCCACTATCTAAGTACCATATTCCTTTATTGGATTCCTACAAATCAAAATTAAAAATTATGGTACCCTTTATTCTTTTTGGGTCCAAAGGATTAGACTTTCTTTGGTACCCTAGCCTTGCCACCTGATCTTCTTTTGAAGAACTGGTTAAGAGTGTTATAGTAGGACATGATTTGCATCATGTAGGGTGTCAATGTGAAGGGTTGAGGGGAGTTATATAGGTGTCCAGTATTGTATGTGCTTTAGTTTCTGTAATTTGGTTGATGAAAGTGAGATTGCTGTCTGGGGTTTTGTGAGTGGTATGATGATCTAGGAGAGGAATTTAGGGACTGATAGGCATGGCTTTTCCCATTGGAATATTGCCAGTTTTGTCTAGGTTGCCTAGAATGCCTTTGGTGTCTAGCATGTCTTGGTTGTCCAGTTTATCTTAGTTGTTCAGCTTGTCTTGGCTGTCTGGCTTGTCTAGGCTTTCTAGGCTTCTGTTCTTTCTTCCCTTTCTGAGATTGAATATCATTAGTACTAGTGGAATCTTGAGAATTAGGAATTGTAGGAGAATCCATTTTTAATTCACCCTTTTTGGTTCCATTACTCTTCTTTTTATACACATCTTCCTTTGTTTGAATAGGGTAAGATGGTTTCTTGGTACAAAAGGTATTGAGGCTTTGTAGAACCATAGTCTCAACAGCTCTATTACCAGTAGGTGGAGTATAGATTTTGAGTGTGGGATTATTTTCTCCTATTCCAGATTTGTCCCCAGGATGTCTTTGATTAAAGTGATACATGGATAAAGCATTGCTTGATTTGTTCCAGGAATCAATTTTGCTTTTTAAAGCATTGTTTTCTTCCTTCAAGGTACTCATTTCCTGTTCATTTTCCTTTTGGGACTTAGAACAGTCAGTATTAGCTGTTGAGCTAAGTATGTCATTTTCAAGATTTTGACATTTGTCATCAAGATCCTTTTTTATAGTTTCAAGGTTAGTGTTTAGGAATTTGAGATTCTCAATGGTTTTTGATTGCTCAAGATTTTCAGTGATGAGGGCAAAAAAGCTAGAGTCTTGTTTCTTCTTTTGAATTAAGAGGGTGCAAACTAAATTTTTAAAACCATCAATGTTAAGAGAGTTAAAATTATGTACCTCTTTAAGTTCCTCAGCAGCAGCTAAGGCTTCAAGGTCCTCTTCATTATCTGAGTCTTCACATTCTTGTGCAACAAAACACAGTAGTGCTTCTTCTTCCTCACTATCTGAGTCTGATGAGTCAAATTTTTCATCACTAAACCTAGAAGATTCAGCAAGCATGACTTGTTCTTTATTTTTGTCATTTTTAGCCTTGACACAATTGTAGCAATTGCACCTAGAGCTATGAATGACTTCTTTAGAATAGGTCATTCTATTTTAATGTTCTCTTGGTTTCTTAGGTTCTTTGCAATCTGCAGCATAGTGATCTGGTTTACCACAGTTGTAACATTCAATGTTCTTTTTAACAACTTCTTGAGTTGGGTTGCATGGTGAAGGACTGTATCTTTTGTCAAATACTTTCTTTTGATGTTTCATGGCATTTCTGACAGCCATGGAGATAAGACTTGGGATGTCTTCTTGAGAGATAGGTTTAGATTCTTGTTTAGGAGTTATGTTCAGTTTTTGTAGGGCATTTATAACAAGAGTGTCAATGTCCTGTTGGGAAAACTGTTTCTGGGTTTGCTTTTATGCTACAAGGGAAAGGGTTTGAGATATGGTGGATGCTGGTTGGATTTTGATTATTCCTTCTATTTCATTGGCTTCAAGTTTACCAAAGTATTGTTCAATGGTCATACTACTCCATTCAGCTCCTTCTCTAATGGGAAGGGCTACTTTCTCATACTCTTGAGGGAGATTTGAGTTGATTTTTAAGCATAGGTCAGATTGTTCAAAGGTTTTGCCATGGTCTTAAATGGCTCTCACAAGATCTTCAAATCTTGGTCTTGCAGCACTCACTTTTTCTCCAGGATAGAATTTGAAGTTGTCTAACTGTCTTAATAAGTTATATAGATTCTGAGTTCTAACACTGGTGTGTTTAGTAAACTTGGTGTTAATTAGTTCCCATGTTGCTTTAGCACTTGGTACTTTAGCTATTTCTTGAGCTAGGGAGTCATTTACACTTTTTTACAGAATATTTTTTACTTTTAAGTTTGCAGTCATAAGTTGTCTTTGTGCATCAGTCCAGTTTTCAGAAGATTTGAGTTTGCTACCTCCTCCATTGATTTCATCTTGAGTGGGAGGTTCAACTTCATTTTCTAAGACATACCAGTTCCATATGCTATTAGCATCTAGATAGGTTTTAATTTTTGAGGAATAAATCTCAAAAGATCCACAATCATCAATGTGTGGAATGTCCTTTTCATTGTTTCTTCTTGGTTGAGGCATGGTGGGTTGAATGGATCTTTCACAAATTGTAAGACTCTGTATGGTGAATATAAGCTCTGATACCAATTGAAAGGTCCCGGTTTTCATTAAAACACTCTTAAGGCCAAAATGATAGATAAATATGCGCAGCGGAATGGATATTTTCTTAAGCCTTATAGTGGTTGTCTAACATATATATTCCTAATATATTTGTCAATTTTATATTGTCTATGTGATCAAGCAATAATATATTAAAGCAAGAAATATAAATGAAATTGAAAATTAAAGTGCAAGACAAGAAATAAAAAGAGACAAGAGGCGATAATTTTTCAAGTGGTTCGGAGGCAAAACCCATCTCCTACATCCACCCCCACTGTCCCTGACAAGTGAGATCAATTCACTATAATATTCTCTTCTACAAGAGTTACAAGAATTGATAAGGCAAGTTCCTCGAACCCCCTCTACTTAATTGACTCATCAATTAAGGTTGATTCTTCCAAAGCGAAAAAGAAAATAAAAACCACAAGTGTGAATACCAATGTAGTTCTTCCTTGAATTGACACTAGGGTTGTCGGATGGAAGCGATTCTTTGGCTCGTCGGTGTTCCCCCTTAATAGTTGCAAGGTTTGATTGGGTTGATTTGGAGGGTAAAAAGGGTGAGGGGTTAAGTGTGAAGGTTTAAAGGGTATTGTGGCAATTGGTGTATATTGCTCACTAGGGGAGGTTGGGATATAGTGATGCAAGCACACTAGTGGATAAATAGTGAAGGGTGTTGTATCTCAATATTTGTGTGTGCAACATTTGCACACACTGAGACAATAAAAGGGAGTGTATTTGGTGTGGGAGACACACAAGTAAATGGGAGAATTGGTTGCAATATATAGGCAGAGGATGAAGTAGCCGTTTGGTTGGAGAGGTTTAATGAAATGGGTGGAGTCTTCAAGGGAGGTCTTGGTCTTCATTGTTTTAATGCCTTCTCCATTTAATGCAAGGTTGAAATGTTTGCTTTGAATGTTTGCTCTTCAACGGAAACAAGAGAAGAAAACATTGCTGGAGGAATTCTTGTTCATATGAAGGTTTGGCATATTGCCACTTGACCACCTTGACCCATTTTTGCTTCATTTGTGTGTTTTGCTTATAATTTCTCACCAAAATTTCCAATGCAAAATCTAATTTCACATTCTTTTTCATCTTTAAGTTTCCTTTCCAATGAGTCCAATATAGAATATTTTAGGACTCATTTAAAAGGTGAAAATCCTCGTAGAAAAACTTGAGAAACATGAAGGAGGTCTTGGGTAACTTTTGCAACTATTTTTCTTTGCAAATTTGACAATTTAACTTTGTCATGTTAAATGATCAATCTTCACCAAAACAATAAGTTAGGACCTCACAATTTCCCCCTTTTTGGTGAAGGATTGGTCATTTTAAACTCTTAATGGCTTGCTTCAAAACTCCATAAGCAAAAAGAGATGACATTGATCATTTGGCTCCCAAAAAAAATTGACCAGATTTTTTGGTTAACTTCACAAAATTTTCTGTACTGACTCACAAGGTTTTTGGGTGAGTGGCTATACTTTTTGGAAGGGTCTATGAGTGAGATTTAATTAGGAAAAGACGGTTTGGGATTTCAGGTTTTGAAAAGGGAGATATTGCATTTTTGGTGAAAGGTGTTTGACATGAGTCTGCTGTCACAGGATATTTTGGGTCTGCTACCTCCTTCAAATAAACGCCATTTTTCACTCATAAAGAATCAGAATGTGGGGAGGGTCTTGTTTGAAAGCTATTTGTGTCTAGTTTACACAGTAAAAATCGGTTTGGGGTTTCGATATTGGGATAAAGAGATATTGTGTTTTTTGTGGAAGGTGTCAAACCAGATTTTGGGTCAGCTGTCAAGGTTTTTGGGGTTAGCTGTCAAGAGTTTCGGGGTTTCTTTCTTAGGGTGGGTTAGCTGACTGAGGTTTAGTGTTTAGGGGGTTTTTATGGGTGTTCTTTCCAAGGGTTTGGTGTCAAGGGTTTTGCTGTCGAAGAGGTTGGGTCTTAGCTGTCAAGAGGCTAAGTCTTAGCTGTCTAAGACGTTGGGGTTAGCTGTCCAGAGAGTTGGGGTTAGCTGTCTGCGAACATCAACTTCAAATAAAATCTGGTATTGACTCACAAGGTTTTAGGCTTTGAAATTGTACTTTCTGGAAAGTTCTATGAGTCTACTTTACTCACAAAAAATCGGTTTGCAATTTCGTTGAACGAAGAGAGAGATATTGCCATTTCCGTGAAGGGTGTCAAATATGAAATTCAGATTTCCAGCAGCTTGTTTTCATTCGAAAATGGGTATTTTGGGTTGGATTGTTGGTGCAACGAGGGCTATGACACATCCTTCAGAGGTTCTTTCTTCCCCCTAAAACGGTGACATGGGTTTTTGAAGAAAATGGGTCAAAACAAATCTTTTAAAAAGACTCGGTTCCCCTTCAAATTTGTTCTTGGTGCCGTATGTTCTTCTTGCATCCAAGTTTGCTTCGACTTTGATTGAGCTTCATGATTCCACTAATTCGTCGAGCATCCATTTTCATTCTCCTAAAATTACAAACGAAAAGAAGTAAATGATTCTTTATAATCAACTAAATAAATTTAAGCACAAGAGGAATTTCAAAATTCTAGTAATTCAAAGCCCAACATAAGCAATCGGTGGGCATGAGGGGCTGGACCAAAAAAGGTGCCAACGATTTTGCCGGTCAGTGCCATCGAGCCCAAGGAAGATGATTAATCTTCCCCCTAGAAACTACCCTAGGAGTCTCTAACTCGTGAACTTGCTTCGTCTTACCAAAAATAAGGAAATTTCGGAAATGATCCAAGATGATCAAATAGGGTGTTCAAGCACAAAAATATGTTAGACATATAAGCATGGATCTTCACGAGATGTTAAGCTCGGAGACACTGAAGTCTCTAAGAACCATGCTCTGATACTAATTGAAAGGCCTGTTTAACTAAATGAACAGATTAATTAAAACTTGGACAGAGATAATAAATAAAAGAAAGATGCAGCGAAATATAAATGAATAAATAAATGAAAGGACAAGGTGTATGTGTGTGTTAGCGTAGAGACAAGAGTGTACACAGTATTTTAAAGTGGTTCAGAGGCAAAACCCTTCTCTTACATCCACCCCTACTGTTGGAACAATGAGATCAATCCACTATAATATTCTTTTCAATAAGAGTTACAAGAATTGATAAGGCAAGTTCCTTTGAACCCCCTCTACTTAATTGACACTTCAATTAAGGTTGCTTCTTTCAAAGCAAGAAAAAGAAAAAGAAAATATCACAAGTGTGTTTACAAAAGAAAATAGCTTGGCTGTTGGCTGGCTGTAATTGGGTTGTAACTGGGTGAAAGATGGCACAATATTTGCAGGGGTCTATGCAAATATTTAGGACTGCAGAGTGAGAATGCAGTAAGGCTACAAAGTTTTTTAAAATGGTGTAAGATGTAAAACGGGTGTAGAGGGTCTGAATACTTGACAACATGCCAGTATACTCCTTTATATAAGGGATGGCATATATGTTGGTGTTGGTGCACTAGGCACGTTTGTTAAACGTTGTATAAGTTATCATTTTATTCATAATGATAAAGAGATAATAAGATTATTATTATGGCTCGTGTTTGCTTATAATAATCTCCGTCCCTAGAGCTTGTTAAGCACTAGTATAAAGGCTAAATGATCATGGGATGATCATGTTAGATTTATGGGTACTTGTTTGGAACAAGGTACTGGACATGACCCGCGGTATGAGATTTATGTCATGGTCGATGTCATATATAAATCTCATATTAGTTATGTCATTTGAATCCTTGGACATGAAGTTATTATAGTCTTCCACTTGATGAACATTATGTTTGACATATTCAAACGCTGCCTTAACACGGTAGTTATAAAGGGTATGATTGGCATGATTGGATTCACGTAGGGAAGAATAATAAGCCAAATGGATTTGTCCCTCTTCGGAGAGATGTCAAGCTTGGGCCCCTCGAAGGAATGATGTTGATGAAATGTTTGGCCAAACTCAAATGGATTGATTGGATCAATGTCATTTGGATTATCAACATATTCGGAATCGAGAAAGTATTGAACAATACAAGTTGACTTGATGACCATGACTTGTGTTCAATGACATCGTGGACAAAGGGATTATGACATGTTCTAAAAAGGAATGCGAACTTGTATCTAGTTATACTATTTGGGTAGGTATGACGGTTTGCTAGAACCTAATCATATCTTATGGTTTTATGTTTGAACCCATTGCCAACTTAGTATAATCCTAGAGGGTCACACACAATAGAACGAATCCTAAATAAGGACTATATTGGAAATTTGGAAAAATTGGATTTTTCTGGGCCTTTGGGCGACCGCCCAAATGGGCTGGGCGACCGCACAAGAAATTGGGCGGCCGCACACCTCAGTTTGGGCGGCCGCACAGTACTGTCGGGGACAGATTCCTAATTTGATTCGGAAAGGAATTTTGGACGGGTTTAGACACAAGTTTCCTATTCGGAATAGGTCTAACTTGTATATAAACATCAAAATTCGGCCAAGAACAGAACCTAAGCTTTTGTGCAAGTCTCCAAAGAGTTTGAGAGAGTTTATTTTGTTCTAAGAAATCCTAGATTGAAGAACAAAATTATACACAAAGAAAATTCCATATAGTTCATATTAATTATGAAAACGTGTTTCATAATTTGGTCTAGCAACCAAGATCAAGTGTTTTTGATATTCGTTCGTGGTGTGGATACCGCTAGAGGGTGAAACTTATCATCTTCATAGTTCGTGATTCTTGCTTTGTTCGTGATCAAGATTTCAAGCCTCCATCGAATTCAAGGTTGCAAAATCAAAGGCATCAAGGGTTAGTATTCTAGTATTCATTATGTTGTATTTGACTTAATCATATGAATGGATCTATGGGCTTTGGGTTTCATTAAATTTTAAATACTTAATTCCGCTGCGCATGTGACTACGAAACCCAACAGTGGTATCAGAGCCCCGTTCATGTTGATTATTTCAATACTAGATCATGTTGTGTGTATATAAATTGTTTATGTGCCAAGCATGATATGAATATTGGATTATATGATGTTTATGTGTTATGTGATTTTATGTGGTTTATTGTTTTACAACTTTAATCGCACGATTCAATCGCAATAAATATTATGATGGATTCTGAATTGTTTGATTATTAATTCTGATTGGATCATGGTTTTAATAATCGGGGAAAGACAATTTTGAGACAAATTTTCAAACTTCAAAATTCCTTCTGATGCGTTTGGGCGACCGCACAAATATCCCTGGGCGGCCGCACATGTTTGGGCGACCGCACAGGATAGTTTGGGCGGCCGCACAGTTCACTGATTCTGTTCTGATTTTGGTTAAAATTGGAATTTGGAATTTTCGAGAGGTCCAACTGAACCAGTAACAAAACCAGACCAGACTTGCTGATCTGGAATGGGCTTTGGGTAGTTGGTTTGAGTGTGGATCTTGGGGTTTGATTTTCCTATTTGTTTTAGTCTTGTGATTCTAAGATTGGTTCAAGTTTTGGATGGCTAATCTGCGTTCATCGAGATTGTGTTTCCCAAAATTGATCGCAATCAAAGTTTCAAAGATAAAACGAAGTTAGAATTATGAAGAGTTCATAATTGCTAAAATTGAGAAACAAAGTTCTTGATTCAAAGTTTGGAGATCCATGTGGAATTGTGAATGCAATTGGCCTACGTTCATCGAGACCATCTATTGCTTAGTTTCGGCCACATGGACTACTTTCTTGGTCTCTTGAATTAGTGCGGGATTGTGGTTGCCTAATGGCTTAGTTCGACCGCACTTGTTGTTGTCTTGATTTGGAGATAATAACCAAAGTTGAAATAGTCTCATCCTCATAATTATAGAGAAACTAATGACACATAAATGTTGTGCTTAAATTAATAGAGATTAATTTAGTGTCTAAACTTGATGCGTAACATGTTTATCTTGTGTGCTCATAAATGTGTTGTATGCTATATGGTGATGAACCTTCAAGAAAGTTTTAAGTCCTCTTGCCACGCCATGATTAAAACACTTGTTTGTGCAAGGGTATTTTCATATGGGCTCGCCAAAGCGAGGTGCATTGATTTTACTTTTGTATGAGCAAGATGAGTGAATAAGAGTTTCCTATGCGTTTAAAATGGTTGGACTTAATAAGGCGTCAAAACAGTTTTGGGCCTAGGCAAAAGATGAGATTAAACATGCTTTCGAAATTGGATCCCTAAGAATCATATGAGATATGATTGACAAGAAATTGTCTACCTAATTAATTTGATTTTGAGCGGTCCGCCTCCGTGGACTCAAAGTTAAATTAAAGTTGGATCTTAGCACAATTTCAAAAGGATCTCATGAAAAGATCTAAGAGTCATATGAGATATGATTGACAGGGTTGTCTACCTAATTAATTTAGTTTTGAGCGGTGCGCCAAAGCGTACTCAAAATTAAGTTAAAGTTGGATCTTAGCCCATTTAAATTATATCATACATTGGATGTATATGAAGGTTATATAATTTAGTGGGAGTATTTTGGAAAATACACTATTTATCTCTTTAATGAGATTGGTACTTGTAAAATTTTGGAAATTTTGCATAAGTTGTAGATGACAACTAAAATCATTGCGATTAATCCTTGATAAGGATAAGCTTCAAAAGAAGGATACAAACTCCATGGATTGGATCCTGAGCCTAAGAATAGTTCTAAGGCAAGAAGATGGGTTGTACATTCTTGATGGGCCTATTCCTAAAAGAACCAAATGCCGGAATAGACAATCACGAGAATCATGAGTATGATTTTAGGAGTGTGAGTTGTCTTATGCTCACGATTATGTGCTCTTAAACTCCAACAAAGTTTGGAACTTGTGGAAGCCTATTAGATAGGCGTGGATTTGAGTTACATGTTTCAAAGAGCAATCTAAGCAAGAGAGGTATAAAACCATTATTGCATTCACTTCTTGCAAAAGGAGTAAAGGGCAATAAGTGGAACCTCACACGCTTAAGATAATGACTACGTAGAGTATCTTGAGAAACTTGGGAGTCCAATTGGATTGGAGCTAGCCATGGATCTTATTCTTGATTCATTACCTAAGAGTTATAATCACTTTGTGATGGACTATAACATGCTTAGAATGAATAAGAATTTCTTCGAGTTGCATTAACATGCTGAAAAACTGCGAAGATGAAGATATTGGAGAATGGTTCTCCAGAGCTCATGGTTCATAAGGAAAAGGGCCAAGTGCCAAAAGAAAGGTAAGACAAGAGTTGTCAAACCTAAAAGAAATAATTATGGTTAAAATAATAACTCTAATTGATGCAATTTGGTAAAAATGGCAATTGGATTGACCATTTAGAATTGTAGTCAAAATTCTGGATGATCAATAAAAGGAATGGTAGTGGGACTACCACTTGGGAATTTTATGTTATAAATTATTCTTTCTAAATTTAATTATTGGGTATTGGATACCAGAATAATTAGTAAAATGAAAGACTACTTATAGTAAAGTTTTATCTACAAACGGTAATGATGCAATGGTTGCAACATTGTTTGTAGAACACTTGTAAAGTGACTTTACTGATGAAGTAGAAAACATTATTTTGTTAAAAGATAATGAAGGATATTAATTTCTTGTTTGGAATAAGAAAAGTGCTATATTTATTATGATTTACTTAATTGTGTTATCATATAAATAAATCTTATATCCTAAATCTTGAAGAACAAATTAATAAAGGCTATAACATAAATAATTAAAATTCTTTATGCATTATTGTTTTGATCAAATAAATAAAAGATGCATATCTAAAATTCCATGGGACGGAGTTTTAAGTCATATGATTTGGAATCACATGATTTATGCAAATCTTATTTACTTGGACCAAGACATCCTTTACTATGATTGGTAAAAGGCTAATATCTTAATTGACCTAATACATTTTGATGTGTATGGTGCATTAAGAAGCAATGCTAAAAGAGAATTTTGGTTATACTTGGCAAAACTATTCAAAGATTCTGATTGGATCACGATGATGAATAATTTAACCAAGAATTTGACAATCATCATTAAAGTTGTGAAATAGTTTCACGATTAACTTCACTAAGAACACCATTCTAAATGATGTGTCTGCATGGAAGTACAATAACCTTATTGGATATGGTTCATTAGATGATAAAGTCAAATTGATCTTCCATCATTAATTTTGGGGTTATGTATTACAAACCGCTGTAACTACACTAATTTGAATTCCATCAAAAGAGGTTAATTGGTGAAAGAAAACTCGGTTTGTCTTTCATAAAGATTTAAGATGGTGAGACCTTTTTGAAAGGAGTTGTCTGGGACACACTCACATTTAAATCTAATAAATATATTTTCATGGGATATCCTAAGGAAACTTGAGGATAATAATTTTACTCATAGAAACAAATGGTTTGTTAATTATGATGATACTTTTCTAGATAAATGGTTTATCTCTAAAAGAATCAGTGGGAGTAAAATGTATCTCGAATGGTTCGAGACCTAGAAAATATATTTTAACCTAAGATGGAAGTTGAACAAGTTTTCACAAGGAGTGGTGAAAAGTCTGTTCAAGATATACAAATACTTGCGATATATGATAGGATACAATCTATTAGTAGAAATATTGGATATTTCGAAATAGAAAGTATTGAGGTAAAGTTCATTTAGAATGAAGTATTTACCACCTATCAAAGATGCAATATCAACTCCACATTTAGATTAATGGCTTGGAGTCATAAAATCTAAAAGGCAATTCATGTATAATAATCAAGTTTGGAACTTGATCATTCTAACCTAAGGTGTTAAAACCAAAGGAGATGAATGACTTTTCTTGGAGAAAAATGTTACATGGGTAGCAAGAAACTTATTAGAATTTTCATAGTCACATGTTCATATTTGGAATATGAAATTTGACAAAATGATGTCAAAACAAGCGTTCCTCAACGGGAACTCACTTAAGGATGTATTGGATACAACCTAAAGGTTTTGATAGTCAAGAAAATTCTAAAAGGTATGAAAGTTGCGAAGATTCATTGGATGGATTGAAGCAAGCTTTTGGGAGTTGGAATCTCCGTTTTGATAAGTCATAGAGCTTGGCTTGATCAAGAACGAAGATGAATCTTGTATATACAAGAAGATTAGTGGGAGCATGGTGCTATTCCTTATCTAATATGTGGATGACATATTGCTCATTGGAAACGACATTCCTACACTTTAATCTGTAAAGATTTGGTTAAGAAAGTGTTTCGCAATGAAGAATATGGATGAAGCATAAGTCATTGGCATTAAGATCTATAGGGATAGATCAAGGAAGCTAAATGGTTTAAAGCCAATGTACATACATTGACAAAGTCATAAGAAGATTTCGCATGGAAAATTCTAAGAGAGGACATTTGTCAGTGTTACATGGAGTTTCTCTAAGCAAGACTCAATGTCCTAAAGACAAAAGATGAGCATAAGAAAAACGAATGAGATGCCATTTGCTTCGGCAATTGGATCCATGATGCCATGATAAGTACTAAGGCGGATATATCTAATGCTTGGAGCATGACGAGTAGATATTAATCCGATAACCGGTGAGAGTCATTGGATGGCTGTGAAACAATTCTTAAAGCACTTTAGAAGGACTGAAGAATTTTTTGATCTATGAAGGGATGGAAGATGATCTCGTCGTATATGGGTACGCGGATGCATGCTTCCAAACCGACAAAGATGATAAAAGATCGCAATTGAGTTTTATAAATAATAGTGAAGCTGTAAGTTGGAATGGTTCCAAGCAGAGTCACTAAATTCTACAACTAAATCTAAGTTTATTGCTGCATTGGATGCTGCAAAGGAAGTCGTTTGGATTAAGAAGTTCATGGTGAACTTAAGATGGTTCCTAGTATTGCTAATCCAATAGACCATATTAGTGATAATAGTGGTGCTATTAATCAAGCAATGGAACCAAGGGCACATTCTAAATCCAAACACATACTTAGACGTTTTCTTATCATTCGAGAAATCGTTGATAAGGGAGACGTAAATATATGCAAAGTACCTACTAATGATAACGTTACAGACACACTAAACAATGGGACTTCCACAAGCTAAGACATGATGGTCATGTTGGGTCCATGGGTATTGGATACCTAGGGAATTGGGCCTAGGGCAAGTGGGAGATTGTTGGTGTTGGTGCCCTAGGCACGTTTGTTAAACGTTGTATAAGTTATCATTTTATTCATAATGATAAAGAGATAATAAGATTATTATTATGGCTCGTGTTTGCTTATAATAATCTCCGTCCCTAGAGCTTGTTAAGCACTAGTATAAAGGCTAAATGATCATGGGATGATCATGTTAGATTTATGGGTACTTGTTTGGAACAAGGTACTGGACATGACCCGCGGTATGAGATTTATGTCATGGTCGATGTCATATATAAATCTCATATTAGTTATGTCATTTGAATCCTTGGACATGAAGTTATTATAGTCTTCCACTTGATGAACATTTTGTTTGACATATTCAAACGCTACCTTAACACGGTAGTTATAAAGGGTATGATTGGCATGATTGGATTCACGTAGGGAAGAATAATAAGCCAAATGGATTTGTCCCTCTTCGGAGAGATGTCAAGCTTGGGCCCCTCGAAGGAATGATGTTGATGAAATGTTTGGCCAAACTCAAATGGATTGATTGGATCAATGTCATTTGGATTATCAACATATTCGGAATCGAGAAAGTATTGAACAATACAAGTTGACTTGATGACCATGACTTGTGTTCAATGACATCGTGGACAAAGGGATTATGACATGTTCTAAAAAGGAATGCGAACTTGTATCTAGTTATACTATTTGGGTAGGTATGACGGTTTGCTAGAACCTAATCATATCTTATGGTTTTATGTTTGAACCCATTGCCAACTTAGTATAATCCTAGAGGGTCACACACAATAGAACGAATCCTAAATAAGGACTATATTGGAAATTTGGAAAAATTGGATTTTTCTGGGCCTTTGGGCGACCGCCCAAATGGGCTGGGCGACCGCACAAGAAATTGGGCGGCCGCACACCTCAGTTTGGGCGGCCGCACAGTACTGTCGGGGACAGATTCCTAATTTGATTCGGAAAGGAATTTTGGACGGGTTTAGACACAAGTTTCCTATTCGGAATAGGTCTAACTTGTATATAAACATCAAAATTCGGCCAAGAACAGAACCTAAGCTTTTGTGCAAGTCTCCAAAGAGTTTGAGAGAGTTTATTTTGTTCTAAGAAATCCTAGATTGAAGAACAAAATTATACACAAAGAAAATTCCATATAGTTCATATTAATTATGAAAACGTGTTTCATAATTTGGTCTAGCAACCAAGATCAAGTGTTCTTGATATTCGTTCGTGGTGTGGATACCGCTAGAGGGTGAAACTTATCATCTTCATAGTTCGTGATTCTTGCTTTGTTCGTGATCAAGATTTCAAGCCTCCATCGAATTCAAGGTTGCAAAATCAAAGGCATCAAGGGTTAGTATTCTAGTATTCATTATGTTGTATTTGACTTAATCATATGAATGGATCTATGGGCTTTGGGTTTCATTAAATTTTAAATACTTAATTCCGCTGCGCATGTGACTACGAAACCCAACAATATAGCCATTGGGGGACAAGAGTACAAGAGTAGCCGTTGGAGAACAAGGAGGTACAGAGGAGTAATGGCTTGTCTTTGATTTTGACTAAAGCATTTGTTTCTCTGTATGCATGCAGGTTGTCAAGAAAAGAGAAGGTGTATTCACACTTGATCAAGCTTCAATATGATTTATTCCAATGACTGGTAATGTTGGAATAATCATTCTTCAAGGATCTGATGACGTGGAGTCAGCTGTTGAAGAAGAACAGTCTTAGCTGTTGGGACAGGGGTCTTAGCTGTTGGGCCTTTAAGCCTATATTTGTTGAAGCTTGTTTGTAGATAGTATCTTGATAATTCTTTTGAGTGTAAGGGATGCTGTAGTAGGTAGTTCTTCAGTTTGTTTGATGTATAGTTGATAGGTAGATCATGTAATGACTTGACTGTTGGCTTGAGTGTAAACAGGGCAGCTTAGCTGTTGAACTTGATATTGGGCTGCCTTTGCTCAGGTCTTTTGTATACATCATATAATCAATTGGGTTTGATTATTTATTTATCAAAACATATTTACTATGATTAATTGTGAGTTAAACATAGTGAGGTACTAATAATTTTGTTGTGAAATGCATCTGAATGCTCAAAGACATGAGATATATTGACAATGTCTTTCTAAATCTTATAATTTTTTTTGCCTTCCATAATGCTCCCTCCTACAGACACCCCATTTTGAACTGATCATTCATGATTGCACTACTCTTGGTCTCGTCTATATGATTTGATGAAGACTCGTTAGTTTCGTCATGTTTCGTTAGGTTTCTGAGTAACTTCGTTAGTTTTGGACTTAACTGACTAACGGATATTTGAGAAAGGGCAAAACAGAGTATCTGTAATGCTTGTCTCGTACGAGACAACCTCCCCAGAATTTGAGTCTGAGTCACTTTCCTTATCGGTTTCATTTAAAAGTGAGTTACCGGAACATGAGGTTTGCATTACACTGCTTACGTATACTTGGATGGTTAATTAGAGAAATGAAATATTATATTACAACAAAACATGTTGATATTACATACCTATAATGTTGCATTAAGGTTGCAGAGGCATAAGTAAATGACACTTCTAATTTGAAATTTTGTGCTCTCTCCGTCCGCAAAAAAGTCCTACTTCTTTTAGTTATCAATTTGAATGAATATGACCAAATTTAAACTAATTGTCTAATTTAATTATCATAACAAACCTTTAAAATTTGTTATTGCTAGAATTTTTATAATGCTGTATCGACATTCAGTTTGTATTACGAACCAATAACACAAGAATGATCTTCTTCAGAATACATTGTAAGCAGTTAAGAGTATCTTGTTGACACGCTGGCTTTATGCAGGACGCATTGCGGACCTTGGGACGTTTAGAAACGAGGATTTGGAGCTGACTGGCTTAACTTTGGTGATGACTGGAAAGTAAATGGGAAAATAAAGATCAATGGCGAGTAAAGTCAGAGCCTTGATTGTCTGTTTCATATGCTTGTCCTCAACCTTGAATGAATTCTTTTTTCTCCAAACCTTAATTGGTCGTGTTTAGGGAAGTCAAGTCAAGTCAATAATTTCTGATCATTTTTTCTGTACTTCATCTGTTTCCTACTATGGACATTGGACAACTGCTTTATATTTTCGGGATTATTGCTCGCAACGATAGAGCCAATTATTAGGATCCTTTATAAGAAGGATACTCAAATCGTGGCCGCTTCTCCATGATTAGCAGAGCTAGTTTCTTCAGAAGTAGTAGGAGTAATGTGGTGGTCCTGTCCTGTTTTGGTTTTACACAGTTAATATAGTGTGTTCCAAAAAGCTTAAGGTCAAACGAGTTTAGAAAAAATAAAATGATGTTTAAGAAAAAAGGAAATGGGAAAATAATTGGTTGATTAGCATTAATGATGCTCATAGAGTAATGAACATTCATTTTGGAGCGGAGTTAATACTTTATTTTCTTATATAACTAGTACTACACCCGTGCGCGACAAATAAGCCCAACAAATTTAAAAATCGTTCATTTTATATATTTTTTAAAAATTAGAAAATTATTTAAAAATCCAATTTTGAAGTATCCCAACTAACACATTATTTCAAACCGAGTGATGTTTAACCTTGTTCCATTGCATTGCAAGAGCCAACTTTAAGATACGTGTTACAAAGTAGAGTAATTGGAACCAAAAACATTTTTTAGAAGCGTGTGAGTCTGTGAATGTCATTCAGAAAAATTACTATCATTTTCAGAATAGTAAGGCATAAATAAACTTAAATAAATTTCAAAATTTAACATTTCATAGGAGTATTGATCCAAAAAAAAAAACCATTTCATAGGAGTATATTATATGCAAAGTTACTTATAGTTAAATAAAATTGTACTCTTTCCATCTTATAATATTGGTTACTAATTGTCTTTTTGTCTCCATGCCGTCATATTCGCCCGGAGTTCACTCCTATAAATATAGCCATCCATGCCCCTCACGTCAATATACCGAGTATCTTATCCATTATCATTCAATCACGAAAAAAAAAAAAAAAAAAAAAAACATTAGTCAACAATTCAAAAATACAATGCACCGTCCCCCCTCCCCCCGCATGCGCCCTCAATTGAAATAAACCACCCCTCCATTTAAAAATGATTGAAACAAAATCCAAATAAAAATCTCATTATTAATATCCCAAAAAGAAAATCAATCACCACAGCCGAATAAAACACACAAAAATCACTTATCTAGTATTCAATCACGAAATAAATCGATAAATTTAACCATAAACAATTAGGGTTCCATCGCTAAACCCCACCGCTGCACCCTTCCGCATGCGCTCTCAATTGAAATAAAGTAACCCCTCCATTTCAAAATGATCGAAACAAAATCCAAATCAAAAATCCCATTTTTAAATCCTCAAAAGAAAATTAACCAACCCAGCCCAACAAAACACACATAAATCACTTATTAGGTACCCGATCAAAAAATAAATCGATAAACTCCACCATAGACGATCAGGATTTCTTCGCTGAACCCCACCGCTGCCCCCTCGTATGCGCCTTCAATTAAAGCCACCCCTCCATTTTAAAACGATCAGAAAAAAAATCCAAATCAAAAGTCCCATTTTTAGTATATCCAAAAGAAAAACCCATTCCAACAAAATACACAAAAATAACTTGTCAGGTATCCGACCATGAAAAAAATCGATAAACTCCACCATAAATATAACAACATAATTAAACTTCATTCATAACAACCCAGCATAAATAGAAACAAACATTTCACAAAGAAATAATTCCCAAATGGAAATAAAAACAGTCGGGAAAAAAAAATTTAACCAAACAAAAAAAACCATCAGCTCAACTCATTAAGGACAATTGTATACCTCAATCCAACTTGATCAAGAAATTTCAAGCTGCCAGAGAAGAATCAGACTGGGAAATGCTTGAAAACCTTAAGCAGATTTAGGTTTGCAACTGTGTGTTGTGTGTGTGAAGAAACAGATAGCCGTTTATTTTATAATTTTTTATTTTTCCCTCCACTAAGTGTATCTATTGCTCAACACCCTTATTTATAACCATCTTGGGAGAGAAAGTTCAGAGAGAAAACAAATGATATTTTACCACAACAGCAAAAAAGTTGAAAGCTTTTATAGCCAGAGTTGTTACACTTGTAAATCAGCGCCATGAGATGTAAGATCTAAGGTGCCTAGAAGGCTTATTACGGCAAAAATGCAAAAAGAAAATGGAAGAATTACTGTAATATGCCCTAAACAATACTTCTAATTAAATTGACTATTATTTTCCTAAAAAGAGGAAAAGAATAGATGAAATCTAACTTTTATTCCTTTCCTTTTTTATATGAAAATATTGGAAAGTCTCTAACATAAAATTACATTAAGACTCCGTTTGTTTCGCCGTAAAATGTTTTACATGTTTTCCGGTGTTTGATAACCAAATGTAAAAAGAAGTAAATGTAAAATATTTTACTGTCAATGGAAGTAAACTAGGTTTTCCATAAAATGACATACGGAGGAGAACCTCTGTAAGTCATTTTTCGGAAAATGTTAACTCTCTCGCTCACACACACACCCACTCCCCATACAATCCCACACTACCCACTCCACCTCCACCTCCATCCCCACCCCCTCCACCCATTCGATCTCCAACCCCACCCTCCAACCTTACTTTCCCTCCCCCTCTCCCACCCCCACCCACCCTCCCCCCGGAAAAAAAAAATAAAAAAATAAAAAAAAATCACTCATATTAAAATTATATTTTGACACCTCATCCACCACCCGCCCCTACCTCCTACCCCACCCCAACCACACCCCCACCACCCACATATTAAAATTATATTTTAACGCCTCCTCCACTACCCCCCACCCACACCATCCACCCACCCCCCCATCTCACTTTTTTTTTACTGTTATTAGTATTTTTTTTTAACAACTCCTCGATCCCGCTCCATACCCCCATCACCCACCTCCCTCACCCCCCCACCCCACACCCAAAAAAAAAATACTCATTTAAAACTTTTTTTAACAACACCCCCTCCCTCGTACCCCCCACCCCCACAACCCCCCACCCCCACCATTACCCCTCACCACCCCACCACCCCTACCCCTACCCCCCATACGTTGAACCTACCTTCTCCCCCTCCTTTCTAGTCAATTTTTTTTATCATATGAAAATATTTTTCAGAAAACATTTTCCTTACATTTGCCAAACAATCGAAACCAAGTTTATGTCATTTTCTGGAAAACATTTCTTTTTTCGGAAAACATTTTCCGTAAGTCGTTTTGCGCGAAACAAACGGAGCCTAATTCTTATTTCAGTAATCTTATTACTCCCTCCATCCCAAAATGATGTTCTCACTTTTGTTTTGTCATTACTCCAAATGAACTTAAGTAATAATTTCAAATAATTTAATTATCTTTATAAAAATCTAATATCTATTATTGATAGTATTGTTGATTGTATTTCAATAAAAAAAAAGTAAATCAACGTTTAAATATTTTACTTTGTGTTTATGTATCTGCATTCACAATAAGTAAATCAAAGTTATAGTTTACATCGCATAAAATACAAAAAAGACAACTTCTTTTATACGTCTGAGATAAATAATGGGATACAAAATTCAAAGTCATTAATTCTGTACCTACAAGTTGTAGAATCAATTAATAATGTTCTTTAACACAAACAATCTATATATAAATAATGGCTAAAGTAGGATGAGCCCCTTTCTATTTCAGTTTCCCGTTCAAATAAATTTTGCTAAAAAAGGAAACTTAAAAAAGGGTAATGCTGGTATTTTTATTTGGAAAGTGCGAGATTTTAGGAGCGTCATTCGTAATTTATCAATCTCTCTCCTCTTATTCTCTCGCCCAACTATCATCTCCGAACCGTCCTCTCCATCCTTTCATTTTCTTCTCCGTAAGGCCTCTCCTCCTTTGACTCTTTGAATTGTCTGATCGATGGTTAATTCACTACAACAAAAATGGATTTTTCCCGGCACTTATTTACCGGCACTTTCATAAGTGCCGCTAATTTCCGGCACTTTTGATAAAAATGCCGCTAACTCCCAGCATTTTTTCATAAGTGCCGCTAATTCCCATCACTTTTTCATAAGTGCGGCTAATTTCCGGCACTTTTTAACAAGTGCCGTTAAAAACAAGATGTTTGTTTTGAATTTTTTATTTAATTTTTAAACTCAATCATATTTTTCATGTAACTTTGCATTAATTTGTTACTTATGTTTGATTTTTATGGACTACAATAATAGAAATGCCCTAATATAAGTTTTTGTTTTGTAATTAATAATTGTATATGAAAATTTATAACAAAAAATGAATTAGCCTAGCGGTAGAAGGTGTGCTTAATTCGTATGCAATTTGAATCCAAGTTCAATAATTTTTTATTTAAAATACGGCACTTTTTCACATTTCTGGCACTTTTTAAAGTGCCGCTAAAAGTCATTTTTTTTTGCAGTGATTGCCTCACCCACCGGCACTCTGCCATCTTTTTGAAACGTATATTTAGTTTGTATTAGATTTAGGGTTCTTAAATTAGACTCACCCAGGATACTTGTGAACCAGTGAATTGGCACCTACCTGCACTTCATTGTCGGCGTCCCTTGAATTGGATACTGGTACGTTGATGAGTTTCATCAATATTCTCTGCAATTTCCTTTTGGTTTGTATTAGATTTAGGGATCGTAAATTCGAATTAGGGATTAGGGATGGTTCTATAGCCAGATTAGATTTAGGGTTCTATGGCCAGACTAAACTCTGTCTCATGTTGTCTCATGTTCTGTTAAATATGCAAACAAAGTCTGTAAGGAAAAACCTCTGTCCCAAATGAATGTTAAAAGAAAAAAATCAAGTTTGATAATAATCAGTGTGAGAGAGTACTACTTCTGTACTGAAATCAATGTGTTTGTGTGTGTGCCTGAAATTGTGAACGTTCATTTGTTTGTGAGTATTATTAGCATGGACCGACTATGTTAAGAATGGTTCTGCCAAAAAAAATTACTCCCTCTGTCCCGGAATGATAGTCCCACTTTTTTCATTGTTACTACGAAGGAACTTTGAGAAATAATTATGGCTACTTTCATTTATCCTAATGAGAATTTCAAAATTGTTATTGATACACCATTATAAATACTAATAATACCAATTTTTAGATTCTCTTTAAGATAATGACAAGTAGCCTTAATTATTGCTCAAAGTTCCTTCGTAGTAACAACGAAAGAAATAGGACTATCATTATGGGACATAAGGAGTAAAAAATAAGATTGATCATTTATTTCTTAGCTCATTGTTTATGCTGACTGATTTAAATTTTCACTCATTGCATCCCTGATGCAGATTCATATTGTGAGGGACAAAGTGGATATCCAAAAGATGTTAGTGGATATGGGTTATGTTGATTCTGATCAAGGGTCAAGACCTTCTATTCAAATTTAATGTATAAGGTACTTAACATACTCTCGAGATTGCAGTCCCATTTTCTGAAGTTGATAGAGTATGTAGAGTTCGTAACACAAGTTTTCACTGCATGTACTTCTATTCTAAAGATTGGCGACTTGATTAACATTTCCTGACAGGATGTATGGATCAAATGTATTCGGTGGAGGAGAATATGAGACAAAGACACTTGATTCTCCCCTAGTATTCGTGCAATTGTACTACTTTTGGACACTATTATATAATGTTGATAGTTTAGACACCCCGCCTTGGACCGCTCACCCATATTGCACGCTTAATTTGTGTTTTTACTTTGTTTTAAGTGTGTTTTGTTAGTTTTTGTTACTTCTGTTAAGTTAACAACAGCTCTAACTTTCCGGTCCATTCTATAAAAAAACCATTTCAGAGTCGGGCGTCTCTGCTTTTTTGGGCGGAAGGCCAAGGCAAGAGGCGCGCGCTTCTGGACATCAGTTACAGATATTTTCCAAGAATCTCTACCTTGCTCATCAATGTCTATTTTGCCTAGGAAATCTCTGATTGTTGACCCTGTTTTGGGAACTAAGGAATTGTTTTATCATTTTTGGTTTTTTTTATATGGTATGTTTTTTGTTTTAACTATTGAAATTATTATGAAGTTTTAATCAACCAGATTTTACGAGTATTAGTATTTAATTGATGTTCTATTATGTAGTTTTTTTAAAGCTTTATTTGACCTATTGTAAATCTTGATCTAAATGAAAATAGTCCCTTTTTTTAGTTAGGATTGTTTATCCTTGTATATTTTGTTCTGTTGTACAACATCATTTTCATTCATTTACTTTGCTATGGGTGGTTTCACCATTCTCAACGGTTAACACACAGTTGTTGATTAATGAGTTTTTTTCAGAATGTTTATTTTGTACAACAAGTAGTAACAAAAAGTACTTACTATCAAGTACTCCTATAAGTTCAATACTATATTTTTTGTGAAACAAGTGTACATAACTTAATATAAAACATATATTTATTTGTTCAAAAAGAAAAACATATATTTATTTCTTTTTTCTTTTTTTATCAAAAAATGGTTGTTTATAGGTCAGCCCTTACCACCGATAGATCCATCTACATTCGCCTCATCTCCGCTCTCACATACAGTAGAATGGTGTGTTCTTCTTGTGAAAATTTTTTTACATGAAAAGATTTGGGTTTGGGTAGTTAGTGTTTTGGTACAAAACCCGCATCCTCTTCCGCTGGCCACCATCATCTCTCCCCTACCCTTATCGTCGCATCTCTACCAAGTAAGAGCTAGCAGGTGCAAATCCCATCATCTTCTACAACTCCAGTACCCACCTATCCTCGCATCTCTACCAAGTTTGTGCAATGGAACGTGACTAATTATTACAAAGCTCGGCCATCATGTCATAGAAACAAAAAATTTACACGTCACTAATGTTGGAAAAAATAAAGTTTTTGTCACTATAATGTCACAACTCCTGTTGTTTGTGAAAGTTTATTGACCGTGCCTTTAACGCACGGGTGTTATACTAGTTAGTATTAATCTTGAATAAAATTAACATTGTATTTGTGACAACCCATGACACTAATTTTTTAATTTCCTTAATTTTACTTCTCCGTTTATATAATTTTAAAAATTACATAACATATTTTAAATAATATGTGTATATATGTATATATATATACATATATACATATATATATGTATATATATATATATGTATATACATATATATATATATATACATATATATATATATATATATATATAGGTAGGTGCTCAAATGAGAACCTAAATATCGTGAGAACTTTGAGAACCAATCATAACCATTAGATTAGAAAAAAAAATCAAGGGTCCATATGTTAGATACAATTTATACACTTAGATACATTACAAAAAATTCGATATTACACTTGGATACAATAGGTTAATAAGTATTGTATCTAAGTGTTGCACTTGGATACACTATGTTAAAAACTAATGTATCCAATTGTTTTTCAAAAATTAACTAATGTATCCAAGTGTATCCAATGTATCTAACATCTGGACCCTTGATTTTTTTTATCTAATCTAATGGTTATGATTGGTTCTCACGGTTCTCATATAAAATAGTTCTCACAGGAGCGGGACCCTATATATATATATATATATATATATATATATATATATATATATATATATATGGTCCTGCTCCTGTGAGAACCTAAATATCGTGAGAACCGTGAGAACATGGATACATTAGGTAAAAAAAACTAATGTATCCAATGGTTCACTTGGATACATTACTTAACTTGGATACATCATTGGATACATTACTTGGATACATTAGGTAAAAACTAATGTATCCAATGTGCACTTGGATACATCATTGGATACATTAATTTCTCACGGTTCTCACGATATTTAGGTTCTCATTTGAGCACCTATATATATATATATATATATATATATATATATATTTGCTCAAATGAGAATTAAATAAAATGAGAACCAATGAAAACCACTAACAGTCGTCGAATTAGAAAAGAGTGAGTGGCTTAGATTAAGCAGTTGCATGAAAGTAGCGTTTTTGCAATTTCTGTGAACCGTAAGGTTAGTATGTCATTTGACCTTCGCTTTTCATCATATGTCACGTCATCATCCAAATATCTCTAAAATTTCAAAATTAAATATCTCAATATCTATAAGGCAAAAAGAAAATCCAAGAACACTGATTTTTTCATCTCGAAGAGTTGAATCAAATGATATCCCGCGGCCTGAAGATAGGGTCTGCGAAAAAATGATTAATAATACTATGAAATTCTCAACTGAACACAAATTCAATGTTGGAAACACACACCGATTTAGTAGATAAGTATTTACTGAATCCAAGTCAATGATCATAATACACATGGATTCAGTACTGAATTCAAGTTCAATATTGAAAACACACATGGATTCAGTATATAAGTATCTGTTGAATTCAAGTCAATTTTCAAAATAAACAGTACTGAATCGAAGTGGATTTCTATACTGAATCCAAGTGCAATATTGAAAATACACCTGGATCCAATAGATAATTAGCCATTGAATCCAAATGCAATATTCAAAATACACATGGATTCAATAATGAATCCATGTGTTTAATTTTAAAATTTAATCATATTTTTTCATGTAACTTTTCTATGATTTGTTAATTATATTAGATTTTTACTTCATAATAATATAGAATTACCTCTTAGATGGCCTATAAGCATTGGGAAAAAATATTGGAAGACTAATGAAACCAAATATTGGAAGACAAAAAAATTGGAAGTAAACGTTGAACTACAAATATAGATTGTAACTCAACTAGTACTCGTGCCCGTGCCCGTGGCATGGTGACAGTACAGTTAGGTGACAATACAGGCACATTGACAGTACACAAACATGGTGACGGGGTGAAATATGTCTAAGAACATGTATAACTGATAGTAATGCGTATTACATAACAATTTTATTTTTTTAAAAAAAATGAGCTTGGCTAACCAACGAACACCAGGAGCCTGGAGGACACCAGATAATCCCAAACATGAATAGTACTATCCAATACAGAAACCATATAAAGTGAGTGGCAAATCATCAAAACTTTGAAATCAACAAAACCCATACTCCACTTTAGTTACTACCCAACTCACAAACTAAAATCACAACCTCAATCACAAATGTAAACCAAGCCAGCCTCAAACAAAAGCGAGGTTTTTGATTTATAAGAACCCGAAACTTAGTGGGGATGGGTAGGAAAAAGATCAAATTCTGAAAATTAACCGCATGAAATCCATCATAATACACTGACATTAACCAATTGATCCTCCAGACTCTGTAGAACTTCGTAGGGTTAGAAATCAGATTATTCGGAGCATCCTGCAAAATGAAAGTTAGTATTGTTATCTCCATGACGAAAAAAAAAAAAAAAACTCTACTAACAATGACACAAATAAGCATACCCACAGCATAAAATCAACTCCTTCAATAAAGCTCAAAATTGTGAACTTTCTGAGATTTACATAACATGTGATTAGAAACAAAATAGATAACTTAAACTTTAAACTGAAGAAATGCAAGTAAATTCTCAAAACTTATCCCTATAGAAGAGTCACTTGGTTATTTTCACATAGCTGTCATTGCTATCTCCTGCAACTCCAATGTATGTGTTAGTAAATCAGACCCAAGAGATAGCAGATAATAATGAACGCAAATCAACAAGTAAGAACACAAATTTTACGTGGTTCACCAACAACCTATTGGCTACGTCCACGGGCAAAGGGAAACAAATATTATTATGGCGGAGAAACAATTACAAGAAGATGATCGCACTAATCTATGTTTGCATGAACTTTGATCACAAAGTTCCTACCTATGCAAAACCCTAGCTAGATCTAGAATTATTGATCTCTATCTCTCTCTCTAGGATATTGAATCACGTGCAGAGAATACTAATTTACAACTAGTATATATATAGTTTAGAGACCTAAACCAAAAGACAGAATGAATCCTTAATTAAATCCCAAAAGGATTTAATTACTTTCTTTTTTCTTCTCAAATTTGACTTATTCAAAGTCATACTCTAACAGTATGCAATCAAAACAAATGGACTAACTTAAAATGATGAAATGGAGGTAAAACTCTTGCTACATATAATTCAATTTAGTTCCCGTTTCACCCCTATAATCATCTTTAAAAATTGGAAGATTTCCTAATCTCTCTCTTTTTCTTCCTCTTTTTTCTCCCCTGTACACAAGCATGCCCTTTTATAAGATTGAAAAAACTTGCATCATCTAAAGCCTTGTACGCAAAGTGCGAAAGTATAAGATTCAATATAGAGCACTCAATACCAGCACAAACAGATTTCATACAGATCAGAACACTAAAGTTTCATATTCTGACTGACCAAAAAAATTAAAAAAATACACAATGATACACCTTTAACCTCATAAACTTAGAATTGATTTTAGGGCAAATGGCACATTAGTATACTTAAGTTTCACCAAGGTTGAAATGTGGCTTCCAACGTTTCATTTTTGACAATTTAGCTTACAATGTTTACATTTTGTGGCAATGTGACTTAAAACTGGATGGTTATAACGAAACTAGATGAAAGTTAACGAATTGAACGGGAAGTATAACCACCTTTGTAGAATATTACATTATCCACCCCTTAAAAATAATAAAAGTTATAACTTTCACCATTTTATAATTATAATCACAAAACAAAATAATAAGATTTAATAAAATAACAACCTTATTTTATACATCAAAATAATTATTATCAACGCCCTCCCCTGCCATTTTTTAAACCACTATTTTAACAAATTATCTCATCGTCCTTATATTAAGTACTCACTCTGTCCCTAAATGAGTGTCCAAATTTCATTTTAAGAGATCTGAAAATCTCAACTTTTTATAGAATTTGGTGGCAAAGATTCATACATAATCTTGTAATCCTCTTTGAAAACATTTAGTTTTGCAAGTATAAAGGGACCGGTGAAAAAAAATTTGAAAAAAAAACATTTAGAGACAAAGTTATGTTAAAAAAAACACTCATTTTGGGACAAAGATTTTCTAAAAATGGACACTCATTTAGGAACAGAGGGAGTATATAAATCAATAGATGATTGATTAATGTTTTTTAAATAAATTTTCTTTTTGTCAAAATAAATATTTCTCAAATTTGAAAAGATAAAAATTCTCAAGTTTAAATTTTATTCAACTTAATTTTAAATCTTCAAATATATATATTTTTCTCAAAAAAGAGTGCCCCTTTTCATTCCAGTATGTTCTCAACAACAAATCATTAAACTATTAATAAAAACTTAGTTGTCGTTAATGGCAGTTAATAATGATCAACACAAACCAAAGTTTGTTAAAAGATTTCAATGAAAGTTAAGTTTTATTAATAGTTAAATGATTTGTTGTTGAGAACAATGGAGAGGGGTACATTTTTTTAAGAAAAAAAATTGAAGATTAAAAATTAAGGTGAATTAAATTTAAAATTGAGATTTTTTATCTTTTCAAATTTGAGTAATATTGTTTTATATTCTTAATATTAAGGATGAGATAATTTGTTAAAATAATTGTTTAAAGAATGGAAAGGGAGGGCGTTGGTAATGTTTATTTTGGATGTATGAAATAAATTTATTATTTTATTAGACTCTTTTATTGTTTTGTTTTGTGATTATAATTATTAAAATGGTGAAAGTAATAACTTTTTAAATTTAATGGGTGTATAATGCAATATTCTATAAAAGTCGTTATATTTCCCCTTCAATTCGTTAACTTTCATCTAGTTTTGTTAGTATCTATCAAATTTTAAGTCAAATTGCAACAAAATATAAACATTATGAGCTAAATTACCAAAAATGAAACGTTAGAAGCCACATTGCAATGGTGAAACTTAAGTATACTAATGTGCCATTTGCCCTTGATTTTAAGTTGTGAAAGAATAAAAAATGTTAACAACTCATGTTTGTAAAATAAGAGCTGGTGTCTATAACTAAAGTTTCATATTCCGACTTGACACAAAAAAAAAAAATGTTCTTATTGAAAATCTACTTGGAAGTTATTTGAACAGGAAAATACACAATGATAGACCCTTAACCTCATAAACTTAGGTATATAAAACTGGAATTTTTTATCTAAAATAATAACATAAAAACATGTGGTAACTACAACAAGAATAGTTAAGTGTGTGGAGATATATATAAACCCTCTGACATGACTATCCATTAATTTAAAAACACCGAAATCACAAACTTAGAGTTGATTTAAGTTGTGAAAGAATAGAACATGTTAACAACTCATGCTTGTAAAATAAAACATTGTTAGAGTAAATGACTTTGAATAAGTCAAATTTGAGAAGAAAAATGAAAGTAAATTAAATCCTTTTTGAGATTTAATTAAGGATTCCTTCTGTCTTCTGGTTTAGGTCTCTAGCCTATAAATACTAGCCATAAACTAGTATTTTTGTGTGCTTGATTCAATTGACATGTAGAGAGAGATCAGTAATTCTATTTCTAGAGATTTACATAGCTAGGAACTTTGTGATCAAAGTTCATGCAAACATAGATTAGTGTGATTATCTTCTTGTAATTGTTTCTCCGCCATAATAATATATGTTTCCCTTTGCCCGTGGAGGTAGCCAATAGAGATTGGTAAACCACGTATATTCTGTGTTGATTTGTGTTCGTTATTATTTATCTCTTGGGTTTGATTTACTAACAAGTGGTATCAGAGCTCTGGTGGCACCAGAGTCTGGTTAGTAAAGAAAGATCAAGGCATTCCGCTGCGTAGAAGAGATGGATTCCAGGATGGACAAGAAAATCAACAAGTCTGACGCAAAGAACATGTTTATTATCTGATGGAAGATTATGCATTGGGCGTGCTGGTCACGGGCAGAAAAAGTGCAGATCGCGTGCAGAAAACATGCGGTTCGCGTGCAGTCTTGGTGCGGGTCGCGTGCAATCTTGGTGCAGTTCGCGTGCAGTCTTGGTGCAGGTCGAGTGCAGTTTTGGTGCAGTTCACGAGGAGTTTTTTCCATGCAGTCCGCGTGCAGTGTCCGTGCAGAAATCTGTGCTAGAAATAGCAAATCTGGTAGATCAGCATCTAAAAGTTCGTCTGGTGTTCGGTGGTGATCCAAGAACACATCTAGAACGTTTCGGTGTCTAGTATCTACATCTGAAGACGGAGATTTGAAGCTAGGGTTCTATGATTAGAAGTTAGCTGTCTGGTATAATCTGAAGATCTAACATCTGTTGTAGTCTATTCTAGTGATCTAGAAGTAGATACAAAATCTGTGCAAGGAAGTTGCATGGGTTCTAGATTCGGGAGTTTTTATCGCATGTGTTCGCGCAAGGAGCAGTTTACAACGTATGAGCAGAAGGATGGAGACCGTATTTATATGGCTAATGGATCTATCTGCGAAGTAGTTGGCATGGGCTCTGTAAGGGTGAGAAATTCTGGTGATAAATATCTCACATTGAACAAGGTGAGACACGTTCCACAAGTAGGAAAGAATCTGGTATCACTTAGTCGGTTGGACAAGAAGGGATACAGTTTCGAAGGAGAAGGTGGAGTTCTGAATGTCTACAAAGGTTCGGATGTGATTCTGAAGGGCGGAAGAAAAGATTCCTTGTTTATCCTCCAAGGTTCTGAGATTGGTGAGGGTGTTGGCGAGCAGGTGGAGCATCGTTTTACTCTAGGCCGGGGTGAACTGGGCAAGCCACGGCTAGAAGATCAACACATACCAATTGTGTCAGTCATGGTTGGCAAGATCCAATGTCGACTGGATGGGCCACGTCTGAATGACTGTTAATTGCCCGTTGGGGTGATTCTGGGTGTCCGTAGGATACATTGCATGCAGAAAATCTGATTGTCCAGAGGACAAGGTTGTTTGCCTGGTGAGGCAAATTCTGAGTGTCTTGAAGATACATGGCGCGCGCGGAAAATCTGGTTGTCTGGAGGACAAATCTAGTGTCTTTGACGAAAGACAGACTGAGGCAAAGGTTGAAAAATCTGGTACGAGGGATGTGGCTCAAGGTGGTGTCTATGTCGGAAGCTCGTGCAACTGAATTATTAGTGGAGATTCAAAGTCAAGGTGGAGATTGTTAGAGTAAATGACTTTGAATAAGTCAAATTTGAGAAGAAAAAGGAAAGTAATTAAATCCTTTTTGAGATTTAATTAAGGATTCCTTCTGTCTTCTGGTTTAGGTCTCTAGCCTATAAATACTAGCCATAAACTAGTATTTTTGTGTGCTTGATTCAATTGACATGGAGAGAGAGATCAGTAACTCTAGTTCTAGGGATTTGCATAGCTAGGAACTTTGTGATCAAAGTTCATGCAAACATAGATTAGTGTGATTATCTTCTTGTAATTGTTTCTCCGCCATAATAATATATGTTTCCCTTTGCCCGTGGAGGTAGCCAATAGAGATTGGTGAACCACGTATATTCTGTGTTGATTTGCGTTCGTTATTATTTATCTCTTGGGTTTTATTTACTAACAAACATGGAGTTTATAAGTAAAGTTTTATATTCTAACTGACCATACTAATAATACTCCTCCGTCCCAAACTTAAATCAATTACCAAATAAAACCTTGCAATTACCAAATCAAAACCCACCAGTGGCTATGCTTTCAAGAGCAAGAAATACAAACCTGGACAGAATTTCATGCTAAATTGAGATTTTTGTGGCAACAACAGGAATTGAACTCCCTATTCTATTAAGGCATTGTTGAGGGAATGTACATTGGCAAGACCATCACAGAGTTATAAAGGTAAAATCTTATGCCATGACACATAAGCAGGCCTCTATTAAGAACTTATGCAATGACACACACTTCTTCACCTCAAGAAAGGATCTGTACAAATGATTGCCCAAGATTAGAAAGTTAAAAATACTATTCCCATCACCCCAAAATGAATGTCTTATTTTCTTTTGATTAAGAAAATAAACATCCATTTTGAGACAAAGCTATGTTCAATCGAAAGTGGGGAACTTACATGAGGTGAAATTTTGATACTAAACCCACACTCTTCAGCGATGGAAGTGGTTGCCTGAGGAGGCTAACGCTCTGATATCGGCGTGGGGGCAGCTGTGGAACACCGAGAGCTAGAATTTGAAATTGGCAATAGAGTTGTCACCAAAACTGAGACCGCATGGAAGAGCGGTCTGTAACTAAGAAGGGAAGAAGGGGAAAAATGGAAACCGCTTAGTGTAAGCCGTAGGATTAGAGTAGGATGAGAATAATCCAAGGATCATAAATAAAGCGTATAGAAACCAACTAATGGCAGCCATTGGATCGCAGCAGTTACGTATTGATCTCAGCCCTTGTTTGTCTATAGTCAATAGGCAGTTATTTTTTCGCTGTATTATAATATAGAGGTAACTACATACTCGAGATAAAAAAAAGGGGGGGGGGGGGCATTTACCATATAGTCCTGAGTTCTAACCAAAACGACCATTTAAGACTAGCCTTTTTAAAATTAACCTTCAAGTCCCCGTCATTTTCTTTGACTTGATGCCCTTCCCCACCCAAACACGCTCCCTGCAAAAACCGTTCCCCAGCACAAAAAGGCACATTCTTCTTCCTGTTACTTTTCTTTTCCCTTTTTACCCCTTAAAACCTTAACACACATTATCTCAAATTTTAGTGATTGGAAAAATAATTTGAACTGTTTTTATTTTCTCTCGGTAAAACAAATTAAGTAGCTATGCAATATAGTTTTAAAAAAATTAGTTTTTTTTAAGGAATTTTAAAAAATTAGTTAAGTTTTTCTAATTTCCCTTTCATTAATTTTTTATTTTGGATTCAAAATATTATTATGAGATATCTCAAAGTACAGAACTTAATAATAACAAAAAGGAAACCCCACTATCTTAACTATGCATATAATACACTCTTCCCGTCTCAAAATAAGAGAGTTACTTTTTTTATACATTCAAGAGTAAGAGTCTCATGCTCAAAAATGACAAGGAAACAGATGAATAGAATTTTGGAAAAATTTGTAATTTAATGCTTATATAATTACCTAAAAAAACATATTGTTAGAGAAGAAAGTGATTTTGAAAGAAGAAAAGAAGAAAGACAAGCAGCAGAGTAGATCCGACCAGGTAGCTTGATGGATCCAGTCGGACATGGTGAGACCCGGTCGGACCAAGGTCAATACCCGACTGGACCAAGCAGTTTCGGGAATTCCAGAGTTTAGCGCTGTTCCGGCTTGTGTAGAAAGTAAATCAAGTCCTTTGGGGATTTGATTTAGGACTCTTTCTATCTTCTCGTTTAGGTCTCTAGCGCTATAAATACTAGCCATAAAGTAGTATTTTTCTGCGCGTGATTCAATCACAGAGATAGAGAGAGAAGTAATTCTAGATCTAGGGATTTGCATAGCTAGGAACTTTGTGTTCAAAGTTCATGGAAACATAGGTTAGTGTGATCATCTTCTTGTAATTGTTTCTCCGCCATAATAATATCTGTTTCCCTTTGCCCGTGGACGTAGCCAATAGGTTGTTGGTGAACCATGTAAATTCTTTGTTATTGATTTGCGTTCATTATTATCTGCTATCTCTTGGGTCTGATTTACTAACAAGTGGCACCAGAGCCTGGTTAGTTGAGAAAGATCAGGG
Source organism: Campanula takesimana (assembly GCA_026119855.1). Classification (NCBI taxonomy): domain Eukaryota; kingdom Viridiplantae; phylum Streptophyta; class Magnoliopsida; order Asterales; family Campanulaceae; genus Campanula; species Campanula takesimana. The sequence continues at coordinate 71,355 of JAOWBW010001104.1, forward strand.
CATTCCGCTGCGGTAAAAGAGATGGATTCCGGGATGGACAAGAAAATCGACAAGTCTGACGGTAAGAACAGATTTATTTTTTGGTAGAAGATTATGCATTGGGCGTGCAGATCGCGGGTAGAAAAAGTGCAGATCGCGTGCAGTTCGCGTGCAGTCTTAGTGCAGTCCGCGTGCAGCGAACGTGCAGTCCGCATGCAGAGTCTGTGCAGAAATCTAGGTGTCTAGGTTGGACACGTATGGTATTGTATTCTGTTGCCTCTGACATATTTGATTTTGGAATTTTCCTGGTTATTCTAAAACTCTTCATTGTAGAGGATCGAGAATCAATAAATCTAAGAGAAGTCAGTGATTGCTCATCTGTGCTAGCAATAGCAAATCTGGTAGATCTGAATCTGAAATTTCGTCTGGTGTTCGTTGGTGATCCAAGAACGCATCTAGAATGTTTCGGTGTCTGGTATCTACATCTGAAGACGGAGATTTGAAGCTAGGGTCTGTGATCAGAGTTAGCTGTCTGGTATAATCTGAAGATCTAACATCTGTTGTAATCTATTCCAGTGATCTAGAAGTAGATACAAAAGTTGTGTTGCCCGAGACAATAAATCTTGTTAGATTTCAGAGTTGTATTTGTACATCTGACTCCGCATCTGAAGAATTCTGAGTTGGCTGCAGCGATGGCGAGCAGTGACAATCTGAATGAGGATGGTGAATATGCCCTGGTGACCGAAGAAGAAGCGTGCAAGGAAGTTGCATGGGTTCTAGATTCGGGAGCGTCTTATCACATGTGTTTGTGCAAGGAGCGGTTTACAACATACGAGCAGAAAGATGGAGACCGTATTTATATGGCTAATGGATCAGACTGCGAGGTATTTGGCATAGGGTCCGTAAGGGTGAGAACTTCTGGTGATAAAACTCTTATATTGAAGAAGGTGAGACACGTTCCACAAGTAGAAAAGAATCTGATATCGCTTAGTCGGTTGGACAAGAAGAGACTACTAGAAAAACACGTGACTAAATTTATGTTGGCCACCAAAAAATTTAGTTGCTAAACAGTGGCTATATGTAGGTAGCAAAATTAGAAACTGAAAATTTAGTAGCAAAAGAAGCAACTGAAAATCAATGGCATTTTCTTAATGGTGCGGTCACAAATTTTGCGTAATGAAATTTGAAAAAAAAAAGAAAAAAAAAAATGGTTCCTAAAGTTTGCTACTAATGAGCAACTACTATTTTGTGGCTAAATCTTAGTATGAAATTTGAATTATATATTTTAAATTTTAAATTATGAAATCTAAAGACAATCAGTTGCTAAATTTTGTAACAATTGCATTAATAATTTTTGGTGGTTTATTATTTTTATTTTATTTTTATTTTAAATTAATTAATCATATGACATACTGTATTTAGCAACCATATAACTACACACGCACACACTCACATATGTACATAGGAAAGAGCAACCACGATTTAGTAAATAAATAGAAAGTATGAAATCAATACTTTAAAATAAATTGCGAATCATCATTCAAATCAAAATTAAAAAATTGTAAATGGGAAAGGGCAATCGTTTACAAGTTACAAGGGATGTGAGAATAAGGACTCCTACTGAGCTATGATAGCCATTGTGTACACTATTGCAGACCAATTTGAGTTTATTGCATTGTGCTCAGTCTCAATCTCAGTGCGCATTTGTTGGTCTCGACATACTGGCAAGCCTCCTAGAAAAGCTGATGTACTTCTTGATCCGCTTTGACTTATGTGAGATTATCCCAATAGATTGAGAAGGTTGTCCACTGCGCGAATCGCCAAAAAGGATCATTTCAAGCCAAACCTAAACTTTGACCCTTCCAAATTACACCTCCTAAATCAATTGATTAAGGAGGATGTAAATATAATAGTGTCCAATGTGTTTTTTACTTGTGATTGTCCTCTCTTGTTGGGATTGGAGCCAAAACCATGGAGAAGATCAAAACCATGGAGAAATCGGAGCAGCAGATCGCAACTCAGGAGGAGTGGGCGACCGCCCAAAGACGAGGTGGACGACCGCCCAAAGACGAGGTGGACGACCGCCCAAACAACCTGAGTTAATCTTGGGCTTTTGTTAAGAAGACTGGGCGGCCGCACAAACGGTGATGGGCGACCGCACAAAGAGCTGGCAACGTCAAGTTGGAGAAGGCTGGAGTTTGCGTGGAGAAGAAATTAGTTTCCATAAGGGAATTGGTTTCCCAAATGAAAGTTAATTATTGGTGGACCGTGATCTTGGAGTCTAAGGAATTAGTTTCCTTAGTATAATTAGTTTCCTAATTATACTACTCCTTCTGTCTCAAGGACTCCGGGTAAATTAGGTTTTGATCAGGAGTAGGTTTTGTATCCCTATAAATATATTGTGACTACCACCATAATATTTTGTACCCAAAAAGGAGAGAGAAAGGATATCAAGAGAGAGCACAAAATAGTGTTTAGGAGGGGGCCGGGGGCCTAGGATAGCAATGGGGGGCGATCCTACAACCCAGCCATGATCATGTTTGTGCGTTCTTTGGGGGAGATAATAATATGTAGGAGAGGGTTGTTCATTGGAGAGTATACATACTACATATGTGTGAGTGTATGTGTAAATTGTAACAATCAACATATTATTATAGTGATATCCTGGCTTGGGGCCTCCGGATGTAGCCACAAGGGGTGGTGAACCGGGTTAACAAATCATGGTGTTCTTGTTGTTTCATATTATTATTCATGTGTTGAATTATTTTCTCCATGTTGATGACTGCTAGTATGGGCTAGTGGATGCGGCGATCCCCCCAATTCCCTAACAACTAGTATCAAGAGCTTTGGTTTGAGATCTAGGAGAGATCCAAGGTGAAGAAAAGAGACAAGAGATTTTCGTGCAGCGCACGTGCAAAATTCGTGCAATGCACGTGCAGGCTTGGTGGAGCGCATGTGCAGATTTCGTGCAGTGCAGATTCTTCTTGTGGATGACGTACAGGGATCTGAGAGCTTCTAGGGTTTATGGTTGAAGCAAGACACGTGCCAGATAGGTCAACGATCGTGCGGAAGATCAAAAAGTCCAAAAAGTTCGTTTGTTTCTTATGAGATCTGCAGAAATTCGAGGTGGAATTTTTGGAGATGCAGAAATTTGAGGTGTGGAGATGTTTTGGGGAAAGGGGAATAGATTTGTTAACATCACTATTCAACAAGATATGGAGAAGTAACACAATGTCATTGGAGTGGAGAAAAAGTACCCTAATCCCTTTGTATAAGAACAAATGTGATGTCCAAGATTGTGCCAACTATCGAGGGATCAAACTAATGAGCCATACTATGAAACTTTGGGAAAGAGTGATTGCACAACGGCTAAGAAAAATTGTGAATATTTCAGATAACCAATTTGGATTTATGCCCGGCAGATCGACTATGGACGCAATCTATCTTATGAGACAAATCATGGAGAAATATCGAGATAAAAAGAAAGATTTGCACATGGTTTTCATTGATTTGGAGAAGGCGTATGATAAAGTGCCAAGAGAGGTACTTTGGGTACTTTGGTGGGATTTAGTAAAGAAAGGCATTTCAAAGAAATATATTGATATTATCAAGGACATGTATAATGGAGTTAGTACTAGTCTACGGACAAGCGTTGGGAAGACAAAAGAGTTCCTATCACGATTGGAGTGCATCAAGGCTCTACACTTAGTCCCTTTTCTTTTTCCCTGATAATGGACGAAGTGACGAGGTCAATCCAAGATGATATTCCATGGTGTATGTTGTTCGCAGATAATATTGTGCTGATTGATGAGACAAAAGAATGTGTTGAAAGTAAATTGGAGTTGTGGAGACGCACTTTGAAATCATGAGGTTTTAGGTTAAGCAGAAGCAAAACTGAATATATGGAGTGTAAATTTAGCAAAGTTGGAAGCAGAGGGGCAGGAGTGATCACATTCGATGGAAAGATTGTCCAAGCTTCCGAGTTCTTTCGCTATCTTGGATCTATTATCCAAAAAGATGGAGAATTGGATGGAGATGTGGCTCATAGGATTAAAGCAGGTTGGTTGAAGTGGAAGAGTGCCACAAGGTATCTTTGTGATCATGGCATGCCAAATAGATTAAAGGGAAAATTCTATCGTACATCAATTAGGCCTGCACTGCTTTATGGCACTGAATGTTGGGCCATGAAACAGTGTCATATTCATAAGATGAATGTAGCGGAGATGCGTATGCTACGATGGATGTGTCGGCATACAAAAAAAGATCGATTGAGAAATGAGGTGATCAGGGGTAAAGTAGGAGTTGCGTCCATTGAGGATAAAATGAGGGAGCATCGTCTAAGGTGGTTTGGTCATGTGAGACGGAAACCGAGTAATGCACCAGTTAGGAGGCCTGAAGAGTGGAGAAGTGATAAAATGGCGAGGGGTAGGGGAAGACCCAAGCAAACTTGGATTAAGGTGATTGAAAATGATATGAGTTTACTCGGAGTGGATGAAGATGTGGCGTTAAAGAGGCCGGAGTGGAGGGTGAAAATTCATGTGAATGATGGGGGTTGATCGTACTTTTTATTATTATTGTTTATTTATTTATTTTATTTTATTTTTTCCATTTTTTCCTCTTTTCTCTCTCTCTTCTCTCTCTCTCTCTCTCTCTCTCTCTCTCTCTCTTTCTCTTTCTCTCTCTCTCTCTTCCTTTTATCACGATAACATATGAGGATTCATGTTAGCCGACCCCAAATTATTTTGGGACTAAGGCTTTGTTGTTGTTGTTGTTGTTGTAGAGATCAAGATGGATCAGAGGTGTTCAAGGGATCTTGGGGCAGTCAAGGTGGTTGGAGAAAAAATTATGAAAGAAAGGAGGATTGCATCAGGCACTTGCGTAAGCAACCGACGATGCAAAGGTGAGTGGTATAAGCCGGTTAGACCACGTGGGAAGAGGGTCGCAAACGACGGATGAGAGATAGGAGGATGTTGTACTCTACCGACAACATCAATTTCATTCCGGGTGGGAGCAAGAGGCGTGAAGAACTGGCCTATTAGTGTAAAACGGGGAGACATCAATGAACGGTGTGTTAGGGGGGAGAGTGACTCAAAACTTGCAACACGGTGGGAGTCAAGTGACCCTAACAGAAAGTGAGAAAAAACCACAAGAAGACAATGCAAGAAGCAAAGTGTGTCCGATTTTCATGGGGAGCATTGCAAGGGGAGTGGATCTAGGAGGGAGAAGGCGAAGTTAGTCTTGCAAAGAAATCAAGGTAGAAGTTAATTTAGGGAGGCAAGAAGGATCTAACACGGAGAGGTTGAAGCGTCGCTTGATTTCAACTCGCCTTATTACTTGAGCGTGGAGGTTCATATTGGAAGAGCGTGGAGGCTTATCATCATCAAGGAGGAGCTTGGTGTTACAATAGTGGTGTAAAAATATTTGGTGGATCATTCTCTGGTGGGAGTATGATAGGAACATGTCACAATGGTGGTTTATGTCTCCAGGTGGGAGATTGTTGGGATTGGAGCCAAAACCAAAGAGAAGATCAAAACCGTGGAGAAATCGGAGCAGCAGATCGCAACTCAGGAGGATGTGGACGACCGCCCAAAGAGGAGGTGGGCGACCGCCCAAACAACCTGAGTTAATCTTGGGATTTTGTTAAGAAGACTGGGCGGCCGCACAAACGGTAATGGGCGACCACACAAAGAGCTGGCAACATCAAGTTGGAGAAGGTTGGAGTTTGCGTGGAGAAGAAATTAGTTTCCATAAGGGAATTGGTTTCCCAAATGAAAGTTAATTACTGGTGGACACATGATCTTGGAGCCTAAGGAATAGTTTCCTAATTATACTACTCCTTCTGTCTCAAGGACTCCAGGTAAATTAGGTTTTGATCAGGAGTAGGTTTTGTATCCCTATATATATATATTGTGACTACCACCATAGTATTTTGTACCCAAAAAGGAGAGAGAAAGGATATCAAGAGAGAGCACAAAATAGTGTCTAGGAGGGGGCCGGGGACCTAGGATAGCCATGTGGGGCGATCCTACAACCCAGCCATGATCATTTTTATGCGTTCTTGGGGGGATAATAATATGTAGGAGATGGTTGTTCATTGGAGTGTATACATACTAGATCTGTGTGAGTGTATGTGTAAATTGTAACAATCAACATATTATTATAGTGATAACCTGGCTTGGGGCCTCCGGATGTAGCCACAAGGGGTGGTGAACCGGGTTAACAAATCATGATGTTCTTATTCTTTCATATTATTATTCATGTGTTGAATTATTTTCTCCATTTTGATGACTGCTATTATGGGCTAGTGGATGCGGCGATCCCCCCAATTCCCCAACATCTCTCCATTGTGATCGTAAGCTCATATTAATAATGTACTCAATCTGCAATGTAATGTACGACTAGATTAAGAACCTAAGAGTAGGTATGCATCACCAAGTAAAAGTAAATGGAACTGCAAATAGAACATTTTTGTGAAAATATCACTATTTTTTAAGGCAATAGAATTTATCATTTTATGAAAACTTAAACTCATTTCATGCATAATGATAACAATTAAGAAAAGACTAGCAATGATATCTTACCACATTTAGGACCAAAAGCACTACTAGCATTGTGCACAGAAAAAGCATTGACATTCATGCTGAAGTAACACTTAGTGCAAATATCAATGTGATAACATATACAGTTTCAAATTTGGTTATGTTCAAATCACTACAGGATATATATATATATATATATATATATATATATATATATATATAGGTAGGTAGGTAGGTAGGTAGGTGCTCAAATGAGAACCTATATATCGTGAGAACCGTGAGAACCAATCATAACCATTAGATTAGGAAAAAAAAATCAAGGTCCATATGTTAGCTACAATTAATACATAGATACATTACAAAAAAATCGATATTACACTTGGATACAATAGGTTAATAAGTATTGTATCTAAGTGTTGCACTTGGATACACTATGTTAAAAACTAATGTATCCAATTGTTTTTCGAAAATTAACTAATGTATCCAAGTGTATCCAATGTATCTAACATCTGGACCCTTGATTTATTTTTTTCTAATCTAATGGTTATGATTCGTTCTCATGGTTCTCATATAAAATGGTTCTCACAGGAGCGCAACCCTATATATATATATATATATATATATATATATATATATATATATATATATATCTATATATATCTATATATATATATACTGTATAAATTATGCTCAATTCAAATAAATTAAAAACTTACCTATCTCATTATGGCCGCCTAGAGTGTGACTTCTTGTCAATATAAATCATTTGGTTGCCATGGATCCCTGAATAAAACTAAATTAAGAAAAAGTGCAAGGTTATCAATACTTCATTTTGGGCCACAAGAAGCTATGTTGAATCGAGCTAACTCAAAAGGATTGTAGCATCAGAACCAAGCGCCAAATTGACAAGCCGTTGTTGGAACAATTTTAACCCTGAATGCGTAACTCATTTCTGGAATAGGATTGAGAAAGAGATGAAGGCGGAAGCGAATTATACCTGATGAATCCATCTTGATGTTGTAGGGAGAATAAGAAGAAGAAGAAGAAGAAGAATTAAGGGGATGAAGATCTTCTAAATGATTGTGCCTTTTCCTCTTGACTTTTTTAACACTTAATAAAGAATTATTGAGAGAGTAATAATGAATGATATAGTGTTTCTAGGGTTGATGGAGAACCCTTTATTTATGAAACCAATAGGCACCTCATTTAGGGACTACACCCTTTCAACCTTAGTGATGTCAAATTATCACTTTGCCCATCAAAAATAGGTAATATTACATCCAAGAATTCTACACATTATTGTTATTAACTACACTTTATATTAACATTATAGGTATGATTTTATGTATGGAAAAGCTAAATGACTTGTAATGCAAGCCATGTTCTAACAATCTCCCACTTGGGTTGCAAAACAAGTCTTTCCTTTAAAATCATAAATATAACATAAATGACAACCCTTATGTGCGAACTTTTTTGTCATCTATAACAATCTCGTCCATTAGTCATCTAAGTATAAGGACTAAAGGGGCAGTCGTTGTAATTGATTCGCAACTAAACCCACAGTAATCACGTATACAAATTAAACTAAATGACATATATCAAAAGTGTAGATGTGTAGCATGGAATCATAATGAATATATACATATTCTTCCAACTAGTCCAACTTAACCAAATGTGATCAAAACTTTAAAATAATAGAACAATCATTGAAAGTACAACTTAAACTCCCACTATATTAAATGTTATCAAGATTGTTACACCATGTGAAACACTGAAGATGATAACACTTTCATAAATGGATCCTTTAATATGGAGTTTGATCCTACAAGTTGCATTTCTATTTGTTCAATTTCCTTTACAACAAGAAACTTAATGTCTATATCCTTCAGACTTTGATGAACTCTTGTTGTTGTAAGACTGCCGTCTGATTGTCACAATAAACTTATGCAGCCATATAATTTAACAAATATCGAAATACCTAATGATCTCAAAATGATCCGATTTCAAAATATAGGCAAGTAGTTCTTTAGTGTTTTGCAAATATTTTTATCATTATTTTGGCCGCTACCTAATATTCTCTCCCGGATTGCTTTGGTATTGACCAAGCATCCCAACAATAAATACAAGATTTACGCATACATTAAGCATCCTACTGCTGATGCAAGATTGATATTTTCCATATATTTGGATTCATAATTACCTTTTAGGACACTGTTTGAGACTAAAATTTATCTCCTTTAAAATTAGATGTGTCAAGTGGTTTACAGTTTTTCATGCTAAACTTTTGTAATACCTTTTCCATATGGGCCTTTTGTGATAATCCTAAGACACCTCGTGAGCGATCATGGTAAATTTGGATCCCTAATACAAAAGATGCCTCACCAAGATATTTCATTTCAAACAAGAAATTTCTTAGTTTTCTTAAGAAGGTTCATATCATTACTAGCAAGCAAAAAATAATCCACATATAAGACAAAAATTATAAATTTACTCCCACTGAACTTACGGTATACACAATCTTCACCAAGATTTATTTCAAAACCAAATGAAATAACAACTTGATTAAATTTTTAAGTACCACTTGCGAGAAGTTTGTTTGAGCCCATAAATGGATTTCTTAAGTTTACAAACTAATTGATTAGTTTGATCCAAATCAGTTACCATTAATGTCTCCATTAAGGAAAACTGTCTTTATATCTATTTAATGAAGCTCAAGATCAAAGATGCTACTAGTGTCATAATGATCCTAAAAAACATTTTAGAAGATACCGGAAAAAATGTTTCTTTATGATTAATGCCTTCCTTTTGAGTAAAACATTTAGCGACAAGACGAGCCTTTTATCTTTTTACATTACCTTGTGAATCCCTTTTGGTCTTTAAAGACTTATATACACCAAATGGGTTTCACATCTTTAGGTAATGGAACAAGATCCCAAATGTCGTTGTCATTCATAGATTTCAACTCTTTATTTATGGCATTGATCCACTTATGAGAATTAGGACTATTAATGGCTTTATGGAAGATGAATGGCTCATCTCCCACTAAACCTAAGTGTCCTTCATTCTCGGCAAGATACAGTTTATAACCATCCAGATTTGCTCTTCTTCTTACTCTATTGGATCTCCTTAACGGCACCGGTTCTTCCTTATTTTGAGGTTGTTGAATTTCCTCTATATGACCAACATTTTCATGTTGTTCAATATTTATGGGGAATCTTTATTTTGAATTGTATGTTCCTCTTGAATTTCAGGTATAAAACCTTGATTTCCAATGGGAACTATGGGAAGATGTATAAAATGGATGCCTCTTCCTCTTCAAATTAAAAACTATTCCTAATTTTTCCCCTCTAAATTCAACATCCTCAAAGAACCTAGCATTTCCCGTTTCAAAAAGGTTCTAGTTTTCGGGTTGAAAATTTATAGCCCCTAGATCTCTTGTCATACCCAACAAAATAGCTACCAATAGTCTTAGCGTCCATTTTTACCCTTATTAGGTCTATAAGGCCTAGCTTCTGCTGGACAACCCCATAAACGAAGATGAATTAAGGTCATTTTCTTATTTATCCACAATTCATTAGGGTTTTTATTAGTAGTAGCCTTAGAGGGACCTCTATAAAGAATATAATTTACGGTTTTAATGTATCGCCCATAATGAGTGAGGCAAGAAAGTATAAGAAATTATACTTCTTACCATATCTTTAAGGGTTCTATTATGTCTCTTAGCTACACCATTCATGCAAGCCGTTCCCGGCATAGTGTAGTGAGGGACAACCCCACTCTTCAAGATAGCGAGCAAAAAGGACCCGGACGTTGTTCCCCAAAACCGTTATTCCGATCATAGTATTCACTACCATGATTGGAGCTAACATTCTTAATAGTATTCCTAAGATGACTTTCAACTTTGGCCTTATAAGACTTGAAAACGTCCATAATTGAGATTTTTCATGAAGTAAATAAATGTACCCATAAATGAGAGTAGTCGTCCATGAACGTAATAAATATTGTTGACCATTCCATGAAGGGGTAGTGAATGGCCCGCAACATTCCGTATTTATTAGTTCTAGGACACTTAATTCTCTCGAGGATACTTTTCTATTAGTGTTTGTAAATATTCCTTAAAGGCATTCAAATGCAAAAGTCTTTTCGGAATATCAAGCTTTATTTAAGATTCCCTCCGACATAAGCTTGTCAATTCTCCTCTTGGAGATATGACCCAATCGCTTATGCCATAAGGTATAAGAATTTTTCACTTGATGACTTTTGCTTTCAACTTTGGTTTCATTGTTATGAGACTCATTTAAAGTACTAGTACCAATAACTTTGGAATAAAAATAAAGATCACATCTATTATTGCCAAATGAACAAGAGTAACTTTCCTTGTTCAATATTGTGATAAATATCAAATTCCATCTAAAATTATGGTATAATAAATGTATTATTTAATACAAAACAATACTTAGTACTTTAACATACAAAAAAGTCCTTATGCCTATAACTTCAAACGGATTCCCAGCTCCCATATAGATGAATCTCTCATCTTCACTGGTTCTTCGGTAATTCAGGCAATCCTACATAGACACACTTCTGTGAGTTGTTGTACCAAAATTCAACCACCATGTATATGTAGGAATTGAAACCAATTTAACCTCAATACAAACAAGACCAAATGACATACATTTCTTAGCACGCCAAGCGTGATATTTAGGGCAGTCGTACTTCATGTGAGTGAGGTCCTTGCAAAAGAAGCATTTCTTTTCATTATGACCATTAGATGACCCCTTAGGCTTCTTATTTCTTTCAACCGCAATTTCCTTCCCTCTTCTCTTTGTCCCATGAGAAGAGGTAGATGCCAAACATTCCTCAAGAATGTCAAGGAATGTTTTAGCATCAACATCCTTGGAGACACTGATAAAAAAATAGTCTCCGGGATAACTATATTCATGATCATTAGGCTCACGCGGTTGGAGTGTTTCCACTTCTCAACATTTAAGCAATCTTCTTGAGTGCTTTCATTAGAGAGAGGAAGAGGAAACGGTTCCCTTAATGCGTGATCTATGTCTATATAGCCTAAGATTATCATCATTTTATTTTTCCAAGTTTTAAAATTAGTCCCACTTAGCATCGGTACGGTACTTAGCATCGGTACGGTACTTAGCATCAATAAGGTAATCAACATGACATCAAAACTAATCTTTGGATTGCGAGTTGACTCATAAATGATTGCCTTAGGTAACAAGCAATTTGAACAACGTTTTAATCAAATGCTTAATCTTCCTTTAGGCCGACATAAGCATCTAACAAAACAACTTAATGTTTATTTCATTTGTTACCACATGAATGCACAAGTTTAGTCAAATGTCAAGATCTTCTTTGGAAAATTCATGTCATTCACATATCAACTTACACATTCAACACTTTAACAATTATAGGTTTAAATAACGTTAATCACTTTGGCGATGATATTATTTAAACAATGAATAAAATTGTTTAAGCATATAATTAATCAAGATTTTAAGGTTTGAAAATGAATGTTTTGTTCAAAAGGGGAAAACAAAATGATGCAGAAACTTTAAAATTTCCAAGTCTGTGAACAATGTCTGCACGGTCGAGCATAGGAAATGACACGGCCGAGCACCACTTTTACAGAAACATGGTTTTCTCGGCAAATAGTTCACAGCCGTGCTAAACAATGGACACGACCATGCAAGCCAAATCGGTCCGACCGGACCAAGCAACACACCCGCCCGGATCAACCCTTTGCATGTAGCACCGGTTCAAGTGCACGGCCGAGCAGATCATAAGACTCGGCCGTGCAAGGTGATTTTCTGCACATGTTTTTCTCGACACACTTTGCACGACCATGCCAAACAAACAACACGATCGTGCAAGTGCACATTCCAAGAAACACCGGTTCAAGTGCACGGCCGAGCAAATCCAAAGACTCGGCCGTGCAGAGCCTTTTTCTGCAAATCTAATTTTTGTCCAAACTATTCCCAAACAACAAGTAGATCCATATGGTATATACTTAAAACATAAAACCACGCTATTAAGGATAATCTTGCTTTTTTTAAAATTAATGGAATCAAGTAAGTAGATCCACATGGTATGCACTAAACACATAAAACATGTTATGAAGGGATAGTCAAACTTGAACCATTGAGTTTAATGAACAAAACTTTCAAACCATTTTCTTAAATTCAGATGAAGATTATCAGTACTTGTTAGTACCTCACTGTGTTATTAACCTGATTAATCATAGTAAATATGTTTTGATAAATAAATAATCATTCCAGTTGTTTATACAAAGCATACAAAGACCTGATCCACATGCAACCCAAGAACAGACCCAACAGCTATCTATTCAGTTCATGTATAAAACTGTTTAAGGATAAACCAATAATATATACATCAAATGAACTAATATATATCATTCCTACATTCATTTTCACTCATATGAATTACAGAAACCCCTTTTGCAAACATGCTAAAGCAGATCATCCAGTTCAAAGACGAACAACTATCTCCCCTGTACCAACAGCTAAGTCCCTGCAAATCTAGCAGCTGACTCCAAATGATCCAGATTCTTGAAGGAATAGTTATTTTAGCACAAAATAACTATGCAATAATCAAGCCTGCAAATCTCCACCGGCACCTCCAGCATGGACATCCTGCATAAAGAAATAAAGTATTCAGTCAACACTACTTTACCCAGTCAAAGACTTACCTTCTGCAAACATGTTCCCCTTGTGTTTTCTTGTCCCCCAACGGATATATTCATATCCTATATAAAAAAAACACACTGGACATTATCAAAGACCACTTCTTCAACATACACACAACCAAAACCACCGTTGTTGCTCGCCAAGAACATCAAATCTGTATTACAGATCCATTTGCATTACACCCTTGCAAATCTTGTACCATCTAGCACCCAGTTATAACCCCCTTTAAACCCAGCTAACAGCCTAGCTAATATTCTGTAAACACACTTGTGTATTTTCTTTTCTTTCCTTTTAAAGCCTTAGTCAAAAGGCTTCCTTAATTGTAGTGACAATTAAGAAGAGGGAGTTCAAGGAACTTGCCTTTATCATTCATTGTAAGCTTATCAAGTAAGTGGATTATAGTGGATTGATCTAATTGTTGACTACAGTGGGGGTGGATGTAAGAGACGAGCTAAACCTCTGAACCACTTTAAAACCCTTGTGTACTCTCTTGTCTTTACACTTAAACACACACTGCACATTGTCTCTTTTGTTTCTTAACTTAATTATCTTCCGCTGCATAATTACTTTACAATTTTTATCTCAACAGCTAACTCCCCAAACCAGTTAGCTGTTCACTTGTTTTAACCAATCTGTTAATCTTAAGTCAACAGGACCTTTCAATTGGCACCAGAGCTTGGATTCACCATAAAAAGTCTAACAACTTGTGAAAAATCTACTCAACCCACCATGCCTCAACCAAGAAGAAACAATGAGAAGGACATACCACATATTGATGACTGTGGATCTTTTGAGATTTATTCATCAAAAATTAAACCTATCTAGATGCTAATAGCATATGGAACTGGTATGTCTTGAAACATGAAATAGAACCACCAGTTCAAGTCAGTCGATATTTTGGACATAAATTTTACTCAACAGCTAAGTCTATGGTCATACCCTATTAAGGACCACATAAATTCCTTGTGTATATAAAGAATATGCACTTAGCTATTTAATCCACATCAAGTTTTCTCTTTGGTCTTAGTAGTAGACTACATACTCAGTTTATTTTCAAAGAAAATGGGGAGACTTTCTTCTAAGTTCAATCCTAAAAAGATGGCTCAAACTGTTAAGGCATTGATCTTTACAGTTCCATCAGGTGAGGAGACAGATAGAGAAAGATTTGAAAGAGAGTATAGGTCATATACTATATAGAGTGATCATCAGTTAAATGAGGAAGTGAAACAGCTTCCTCTAGATCAACCTTTGAAGTATAGAGAGGTGAAAGAGAGAGATGAGAGAAAAAGAGATTGGGAGTGTGAAAAGGAAGCTATAGAGAGTTTTAAAAGGGAGAGGTTGGTTCAACTTAGAAAATTTGAGGGAAGGGAAAAGAGAGACGGGAAGAAGAGAAGGGTAGTATAAAGTTGTTTGGTCAGAATATGAGGATAGGAGAAGGAGAGAGCAGCAAAGAAAATGCTGCACAAACTGAAGTCCAAAGGGTCCATTACCTTGGGGACGTAATGATGAAGGGAGGTTTAAAGGTCCATGAGAAGGACATTGGAAGGAAAGCTGTTGAGGGAAATTAGGTTTTGAGGCCATTCACATTGAGGGAGCTGATGAGTCAGGAAGATAGCTTAGCTGTTCAGGCCAAAAAGGTGCCTGTTGCTGAATAGCCAAGGGTTTATGCCCCAGTGACAAGGGATTCTTTATCCATCAGCATGGCAGTGCTAGAGAGAGGGGGTGATAATTTCCATGGGGTCTAGCAGTCTCTATCAACTACTCACACTCAGCTGTTTAGGCAGTACTTGAGGTGTTGTAGTCCTATCCAAGTCAATGAGGGCAATGATGGTGGACCTTCATCTCACATGGCTATGATAGCAAATGAGAGCATCCAAACCTCAAGAACTTTTAGCTTTATGTCTCCTTTGGATGACTTTCCTCCTTATGATGCTGTTGAGGAGTGGTGGCCAAGAGCCATAGGTCCACCTTTGCAGTACTCAGTCACTAATATTGATCCTTTCATTGAAAGGCATCCTATATGGCTGGAGAGGTATGGAGAGACAAGTCAGTCTGCACCAGCTAAGCCACAAGGAGAGGAGAGAAGGTCTGACAAATATGGTAAGGGATCTGGAGGTGACTAGAAGCAAGTGTTGTTAGAGGAACAAGGGTTGAACAGCTATCATTGTTGGTTAGCTGTTCAGGAGAAGCTTTTTATTTTTGTCTCTGAGAGGGGAGGGCTACCATAAAGCATAGGGGTAGTGAGTTTTAAGGAATAGTTCCAAACCATATGATGTAAACAGGTCATCATATGGTTGCCATTGAATAGAGATCTGTTTAGGTTAGCTGTTAAAATACTGTAAACAGCTAACTATGCTCTTTGTACTTTTAAAGTTTATGAAATGAATTTTCAGTTAATCCCTTTTACTTAGGCAAGTTAATCATTCCTAACATTGCTCTCAAAATTTCAAACCTCTTTTCATCCATAGCTTTAGTCAGTATGTCAGAGACATTGTCTTCAGTACCACTTTGGCTAGTTTTTATATTCCCCTTTTCAACATGATCTATAATGAAGTGGTGTCTAACTTCAATGTGTTTGGTTTAGAGTGTTGAACAAGATTTTCAGTCATAGCTATTGTACTTAAATTGTCACAAAATATAGGAATATTAGTGACATTCATACCTAAGTCTTGTAGTTGACTTTTTAAGTACAATATTTGGGACCAGCAAAGACCGCTACAACATATTCAGCCTCAGCTGTTGAGGTTGCTACAGAGGTTTGTTTTTTGCTAGACCAGGACACAATTCTTGATCCAATGAATTGACATCCACCACTTGTTGACTTTCTGTCTAGATTTCATCCAGCATAATCTGAGTCAGTAAATCCAATTAATGAGAATGGTGATTCATTTGGATACCACAATCCATAATCAGGAGTTCCCTTTAGATATCTCAAAATCCTTTTAACAGCAGCAAGGTGAGATTCTTTGGATTGGCTTGAAATCTTGCACAGAGACATACACTGAACATAATTTCAGGTCTTGAGGCAATAACATATAGGAGAGATCCTATATAGCTTCTGTAGAGTGTTTGATCACCACTTTGACCATCAGTGTCAGCATAAAGTTTTGTTGTGGTAGATAGGGTTGTCTTAGCTGTTGAGGCATTCTGCATATCAAACTTCTTTATCATGTCTCTTGTGTACTTAGGTTGGTTAATGAAGATTCCATCCTTCATTTGTTTGACTTGAAGACCTAAGAAGTAGGTGAGTTCTCCCATCATACTCATTTCAAACTGCTTTTGCATAAGATCTCCAATGCTTTGCAAGGTCTTCATTTGATGATCCAAAGATAATATCATCAATATAGACCTGAATGAGTAGGGTGTCATCTCCATATTTTTTTGATGAACAGAGTGTTGTCAATATAACCTTTGGTAAATCCTTTATTGAGAAGGAAATTAGACCAAGTATCATACCAAGCTCTAGGTGCTTGTTTCAGGCCATACAAGGCTTTGTCCAACTTTTATGCATGATCTGGGAACCTGGGGTGTTTCAAATACAGGTGGTTGAGAAACAAACACTTGTTCATTAAGTACTCCATTCAGGAATGCAATCTTGACATCCATTTGGAATACTTTCATCTTCTTAAAAGATGCAAAGGCTAGAATAGTCTTATGGCTTCAAGTCTTGCTACAGGAGCAAATGTTTCATCAAAATCTATTCCTTCTTCTATCTGTATCCCTGAGCTACAAGTCTGGCTTTGTTTCTTACTACAAGTACCATCTTCACTCATTTTATTTCTAAATACCCATCTGGTGCCTATGACAGTTTGATTTCTGGGTTTAGGAACAATTTCCATACTTTATTCCTTTCAAACTGTTCAAGTTTCTTCTTCCATAGCTTCTATCCAGTCTGCATCTTGAAGGGCTTCATGGATTTTCTTGGGTTCCATTTGAAAAATTAAGGCACTCATGAAGATATCATAATGAGGAATGCCATCAGGAATTTTTCCTTTTGGATAGGGATGGAAATGACAAGGTTATCATCATTTACAATGCGAATTTTGAGTAGGGATTTGAAAAGGGATTATTTGACAGCTAACATTTCATCTTGGCTGTTGGGAAGAGGAAAGCTGTTGAGAGTATCTTTGGGCAGAACATTAGGAAGAATGATGTTTTTCTCATTTGGGATAAGGGATTATTGGTTTGTGGGTGAAGGTTCTGGAAGGTTGTCAGAGTTTCCAATGCTTTCATCAAAATCACATAAGTCAGTGTTGCTTTGATCATTGTTTTCATCAAAGTCAACATGAATTGATTCTTCTACAACCAGTCTTCTTTTGTTGTAAACACTGTAGGCTTTGCTAGGTTGGAGTAACCAAGAAATATTCCTTCATCACTCTTGGAATCAAACTTATCTAAGTTGTTCTTTCCATTGTTGTGAAGGTAGCATTTGCTTCCAAATCCATGAAAGTAAGATATGGTTGGAACCTTTCCATTCCACAATTCATATGGGGTCTTCATATGATACTTGTTGACGAGAGTTTTGTTTTGCACATAGACAGCAGTAGTCACAGCTTCACCCCAAAAGTACCTAGGAAGATTATGTTCTGACAGCATTGCTCTTACTGCTTCACATATGGTTCTGTTCTTTCTTTCTGCTACTCCATTCTGTTGAGGAGTTCTTGGAGCTAAAAATTTTGATCAATCCCTATTTGATTACAATATGTGTCAACTCCAGTGTTCTCAAATTCAGTTCCATGATCAGATCTTATCTTTTTGATAGACAAGCCTTTGGAAGTTTTGAACTTTGTTGAACAGCTGAGTGAGATTATGAAGAGTATCACTTTTGGATTCAAGCAGGATGATCCAAGTGAATCTTGTGTAGTCATCAACAACTACAAAGGAATATCTTTTTCCTCCTAAGGATCTGGTTCTAATGGGACCAAATAAGTCCATATGAAGAAGATCAAGAGGCTTGGATGTGTCCAGTTTGGTTTTAGCAGAGAAGGATGTCTTCTTTGTTTTCCATATTGACAAGCTCTGCATAACTTATCCTTCTTGAAAGGTATTTTAGGATGACCTTTGACAAATTAGATTAGAGATGGATAACTTGGAATGTTTTTGAGGTTTAGGTGGGCAAGTTCTTTTATGCCACAGCCAAGACAGATCAGATTGGCTGTAGGACAAGAGACAATGTGCAGAGGAGGATGGGACAACTTCAAGGTGGAGGCATTAGAGGTTCCTTCTTTCTAACTCCTGTTAGAATAACCTTATTGTTCTTATCTTTGACCT
>JAOWBW010001104.1:89965-139083 GCA_026119855.1 Campanula takesimana
TTTGAAATTTCAACTATTTCCATTTCACTTCAAAAATATTTCATTAACTGTACTATATAGAATATTTGTAGTGCAAGATAGTCATCCTCGCGATCAGATCTTCACTAATAAGAATGGCATCTCTGGTCCGTTAGTTTTACGTGATCCGTACACCAATCAAACTTTTCCCATTTATAAGAAATAATGATTGATAAAATAAAATAATAAAAATAAACAACAAAATGAGTTAAAGCCATGTGAGCTCCATGTCCAAATCAGCATTCTGACAGACTGACAGTTAATCAATGGAAAGTCCTTTTTTTTGAACTATAATTCAAGTCTGACACCTCTTCAAACTTCATCTTCTTTCATTCTTATCACCATCAAGAACATCTTAAATAAGTTCAAGAAGCTTTCTTGTTTCTCAGTTCAAAATTCAGATAATTTAAAGATCCTGTCATGGGTATTAAACTGGCTTTGAAGATTGGTAATGGCAAACATATTAGCAAATTGCAATCTCTTCTGAATAGGAATCATTCAGATCATGTCCCGAAAGGTCATTTCGCAGTTTATGTTGGAGAAATTCAGAGAAACGATTCGTAGTTCCATTATCTTACTTGAATCATCCTCTGTTCCAAGAACTGCTGAGGCGAGCTGAGGAAGAGTTTGGGTTTGATGATCCAATAGGTGCTTTAACTATTCCGTGCAAAGAAGAACTTTTTATCAATCTAACTGCTAGACTCCATACTTCATGAGATAAGTCGAGAAAGAACGTAGAAAGGCGGATATCTAACAGAAGGTGACGGCAGGTTTACTACGTCCCCGGACTTTAGGTGCCGGATTTTTTGAAGGAGATAACTTAACTAGTCCCCCCTCCCTCCCTTCTCTCTATATATATCTCTGTCTTTTACACCACCAGAGTTGTGAGAATAGGAGCTAAGCACAATTGCACATACTTGATAGGAACCATATGTAAGATCAGCTATTATTTGATACTTACTATATTTCAAGTTGCTCTGTGCAGCTTTAAGTTGGTTAACTGATGATTTCTATCTGCTTTTGAAATTTCAACTATGAAGAGTATGAATACTCTTAGTTTAATATTGTGTATCTTTGTGATTCTGATTTAATAAATGTATATATTTAGAGTTTATTTATATTAGATATAGTTGTAATTATTTATTTATTTTGTAGTTAATTAGGATTTACTTGACTAACATACTCATAGTTATCTTTGGTAAGTGTTTGTGTATTTTAGGTGTTTATTTTTAGGTGGACTCTCAAAAGGAAAGGTTGATTGGTTGCTTGAAGATCTTGTGAGATTTGAAGTAGAGCGTGTTTAGGATTCGGACACTATGCCATGAGTGTGCTAACACACTCAAAAAGAGGGGATGAGTTTTTTCTGCAACCTTAAGTGATTCAAATGATGACGATCAGACAGCAAACCTGTCATTTTTACGATCATCACAATCCTCCCTTTCTGACAGTGAATCTGACAGTAAGATGAACAGTCAACTGTCAGCACAACTGTCAGCTCAAATGGTACTAATCTGTATACCTGTTTTAACTCTACTTCTGCAGGTGAATCTGAAGAATCCAATCGGAGGATGAAGATAGTGCAACCTATGAAGATTTGTACAATACATATGTTGAGCTTCATGCAGATTGGTCCAAGCGAATGGAACACTCAAGGCATTCAAGAAGGTAAATGAAAAACTCACATCCGACAATCTGAAATTAAAGGCTGAGAATGAGAGGTTGTCGAGTGAAAGTGATACTCAAAAGGACTCCATAGCTAGGTTGGAAGTCATGCTTACAAAAAAGACAATGAGTGTGAGAAATATAAAAGCAATCTTGAAAAGAAACCACTACACTCAATAAACTTAACAATGGCAAGGCTAAATTGGAAGAGGTTCTGAACATGGGGAACCAAGGAAAAATCAGGTTTAGGCTATGGAGATCCATGTTTGTTAAGGAAGGTGAGGGCACTTCGAAAAACAATGAGAGATTCAATGCTAATCACGTTGTCCCTCATAAAAACAAAAGAAATAGAAAAAGGAGATACGTGTGTCACCATTGTTTTGCCCCTGGACATATACGTCCATTTTGTTACAAGTTGAAACAGGAACTTGGTTTGGAAAAGAACAGCAGCCACTTGACAAGACAACTGTGGGCACAATCTGACAATCAGTTGCCCTGTCAACCGCCCAGGCAGCAGCAGGTCGAAAAAAAGACTTGGGTAAGAAAGGACACTTTACAGTGTCAAGTGGTGTTTACCTCCTTCAAAAGTAGTGTGGAAGGAGCTTGGTACTTTGATAGCGGCTGTTCTCTTCATATGACCGGTTCTCTTGAGCATCTCATAGATTATGAAGTCTTCAAAGGAGGAAATGTCAATTTTGGTGGATGTGCTAAGGGAAAGGTCATTGGTAAAGGTACGTTGTGTGTTGACGGCTTGCCAAATTTGCACAATGTCTTACATGTAGACGGGTTGAAAGCAAATTTGATAAGTATCAGTCAACTGTGTGATGATGACTTATTTGTTAAGTTTGAAAAGTCCAAATGCGAAGTTTTTGATAACAAAAGTGTGTGTGTTTCTTTCTAGCATTCGATCCTCTGATCATTGTTACAAGTTGATTGAAAATCATTCATGTTTTAACCCAATTTTTGATAATGCTCCTGATCTTAGTTTCAATTGTGTTGAGAATTGCATTACAGGGTGCACTTGGGAGCATGAAAAGATTAATGATGAATCTGATCCAAAGTCCACAACAGAATCTGCAGATACACAAACTGTGAGGACAACTGACAGTTCTGATGAACAGTCAACTGCCACGACAGATGGTCTGACAGAAGCAGATTCCAGTTCATATTCTGAAATCTTTGAAGATCAGGAAAGCAGAGGCAATAATGCTGCTTCAAGCATACAGGGAGATCATCTAACTTCCCAGGTCATTGGGGGAGTGGATGGAGGAATAAAAACAAGAGAGAAACGAATAAATTACCGGGAATTAGCCGGTTTTGTATGCATGCAATCCGCGTACCATCAGGTAAGCTCTTGTTGTTTTGTTGCTAAGTTTAAGCATGATAGTGTGTCAGAAACCTTAAATGGTAATAATTGGATCAATGACATGCAAGAGGAAGTGGTAAAATTTGAAAGCAAAGATGTTAGGTTCTTGGTTCATAGGCCATCTAATGCTGAATGTATGGGAGATGTTACTTGTTGACTCCGAGTTTTGACCCTTGAATGTGAGATCCTTTTTAACTTGATAATAAAATTATCCTGTTAATTCCTCCGTGCTGTTTATCATGAAGTGGGCACTTAATCTAAGGTTACGAGGAAAACAAGCTGCCTCCAGTCTTTGAAGTTACTACTCATTTAGGCAATGTGCTGACATGTATTCATACATAACTTGAGAATCAGTGTAACACTGTATTGTGAGAGTGAAAAGCTCCTCCCCGTAACAGATTCATAAGTCATAAGCCTTCAATGGGAGTGTTCTAGAAGCTTCATGATTGAAGGAAAATCTCATTGAATTCCTGTGTGTTGAAACCGAGTCATGGACTAAGTTGATCATACTATGTCACACCAAAATTGAGACAATCTTCACTTGTGTGTTTAGGCATAATTTTTCTAAGTTTTTTTTCTTTTTTTCTCCCTTGGTATTTACATCAGCAAATTGAATTGTGGTTCTTCTTGTTAAAGATTTAATGCTTACATGTGTTTAACGATAATCTAATGGCGTGATGTTCAAGTTTCATTGTACAGTTGGTGGAAATTGTGATACATTGTGGATAAAAGGATTCAGTTGAATTTGGCAAGTTCTAATTCTGGGACGGATAATTTATCACAAAACATGGAAAAAGTTTGAATTTTAAAATCAAAATCCTTGGTTGTTTTGGAATTCAAATGGGTACTTCAATGTTTCTCGGTTCTCCTTTCTCCTTGGCATTCCCGAGTTCTTAGGAAGAATCTCTGTCCTCCCGTGATATTTCCTCCTGTCAATTCTAGTTGTGAATTATGGTTTAGTGTATCTTCTTCCTCATGTTTACTAGCTACATTTCTCTCATCTCATCTTGTTCCTATTCTGCAAATGCTCTCTTTCTAACATTTTTGCAGATAAATCCGAGAATTCTGGAGAAAATCTAAGTGATTATGTGTGACACAAAATGATTGTTTGCCACTGCTCTGATCAAGCTCTGGTATTTTTGTTGTTAAGCATCCAGCTGGTGTTAAGTAACTTGTTCGTGCAACTGTGCGGACAACTGGACAGTCAATTGTACAGTCAATTGTACAGTCAACTGGTAAGTCATCTGGTAAGTCTGCAGAATTCTCTTGTCTATAAAGGTTTGCTGCGATGTGAGTTGAGATTGATGATGCTCTTAGAGGTATTTTTGTTGGGGAGATTCAAATTTAGGGGGAGTGGAAGATATTCTTAATTTTTTTGAGTTTGATGGTTCTTCTCAAAAAGGGGGAGAAAGATGTGTTCTAGGGGGAGTAGAATCCAATGTACAAATTCAGGGGAGAGTTTTGTTTTTTGGTTGTTTTGATCAGAACCACAAAGATAGGGGGAGATTGAAAGAGTATGAAATACTCTTAGTTTAATATTGTGTATCTTTGTGATTCTGATTTAATAAATGTATATATTTAGAGTTTATTTATATTAGATATAGTTGTAATTATTTATTTATTTTGTAGTTAATTAGGATTTACTTGACTAACATACTCATAGTTATCTTTGGTAAGTGTTTGTGTATTTTAGGTGTTTTATTTTTAGGTGGACTCTCAAAAGGAAATGTTGATTGGTTGCTTGAAGATCTTGTGAGATTTGAAGTAGCGGCCAAGAAAACTTATATAAAGAAGCCGCCACACATCAGTAAACTCACGGATCCACAGAATATTTTGAGAGAGTCTTTTGTTTTTCTTGAAGTTCTTGTTCATCAAGAACTCAAGTGTTTTTGGTGTTTAGTCTATTCAAGATAGAATAGGTTTTGATCTTTTCGTTGTTTTGTTTCTTTCATTCGACTTGTATTCTGCAAGATCGCTTTTCATATATGAAAGTTTTCCAGCAAGTAATTTCTTGCTGAAGTGTTTAATTTATTTCGTTTTATTTCCGCTGCATATTACTCTGTTCGTCGTGTCAACTGACAGGACAACTATCTTGACAACTGTGAGCACAGTTGTACTCACAGTTGGCTGATTCCCAGAAAACAGTCCTAGCCGCATAATTTCTTTCAAACTATTTCCATTTTACTCCAAAAATATTTCATTAACTGTACTACTCCTTCCGTCTCATTTTAAATTGCAATGTTCAAAAGTAGAAAGTTTTTTTATATTTTTTAATTAGTGGGACCCACTTGCTATACTCACATCAACTAACCCACACAGTGGCGGACCCAGGATATTTTTACAACAGGGGCAAAAATTTAAAAGGGGGCAAAAATAAGATATAGTGTTATTTTTTCTTGGCTTCAATGGGGCAAAATACAAATTTTCATAGTAAAAATTTAAAGGTAACAATTTACTAGTACTAATTTGGTACGAATTGAAAACTCAATGGGGGCAATTGCCCCTCTAACCATAAGCATGGCTCCGCCTCTGGACCCACACACTATTCCCTACCCCACTTTCTCTCTCTTACCCAACTATCTACACTCACAACACATCACATTTTTCACTTTTTGTTTAATTCTCGTGCAAAATGTCGGTTTTGTGCAATTTGAAATAGGACGGAGGGAGTATATTGAATATTTGTAGTGCTAAATAGTCATCTTCACGATCAGATCTTCAATGGCATCTCTGCTTACGTTAGTTTTACGTGATCCGTACACCAATCAACCTTTTCCCATTAATTTATATGAAATAATGATTGATTAAAAAATAATTTAAGTAAACAACCAAAATGAGTTAAGCCATGTGAGCTCCATGTCCAAATCAACATTCTGACAGACTGACAGTTAATCAATGGGAAAGTCCTTTTTTTTTAACTATAAATTCAAGTCTGACGCCCGCTTCAAATTCCATCTCCTTTCAATCTTATCACCATCAAGAACATCTTAAATAAGTTCAAGAAGCTTTCTTGTTTATCAGTTCAGAATTCAGATAAACATTCTGAAATGGGTATCAGATTGGCTTTGAAGATTGGTAATGGCAAACATATAAGCAAACTGCAATCTCTTCTGAACAGGAATCATTCAGATCATGTCCCGAAAGGTCATTTTGCAGTTTACGTTGGAGAAATTCAGAGGAAGCGATTCGTAGTTCCATTATCTTACTTGAACCATCCTCTGTTCCAAGAATTGCTGAGGCGAGCTGAGGAAGAGTTTGGGTTTGATGATCCAATGGGTGCTTTAACTATTCCCTGCAAAGAAGAAGTTTTTATCAATTTAACTGCTAGACTCCATACTTCATGAGATAAGTCGAGAAAGAACGTAGAAAGGCGGATATCTAACCGAAGGTGACGGCAGAATAACTTAACTAGTCCCCCCGGCCCCCTTCTCTCTATATATCTGTGTCTTTTACACCACCAAGAGTTGTGAGAATAGGAGCTAAGCACAATTGCACATACTTGATAGGAACCATATGTAAGATTTCTCGTGTAAGGATTTTTACTGATAATGAGAAATACTTCTTTTGTCCGTCCGTCCTGAAATTTTTAAAATCATGTTGGTTTTTACTAATGATTCTCAAGTGTAAAGGAATTACTAGCAATTAGCACACTATCAAATGGAATGTTAAAACTGTTTCATCTATCGCCACAGGATTAAAAATATATTTTTAAGCAGAAAGGCTAACAAAACTGATCATTAGAATAACTCAAGCCAAGAATCATTTCTTTTTGGCTGTACATGATCAATAGCATTGACAGAAGTAGAAAGAAATTTCTTTCTCTGAAAAGAATATAGTCTAGTACTGATCCAGCCCAAGCCCACACTCACCCTTGGGCTTCTCTCTACTTCTTACAGCCCGAGCCCGAGCCCAAACTTGAAAATGACCATCTCAAAGGTCATTTTTCAAGTTTGTTATGGTACGTGTCGTTCTCACTTGTATGTTCAACGTCGTCATTGGAAAATTACTTCTCAGTAAGTGAACAAAATTATTAACAAAGAACCAAATATTATATGAACAGTTAGCCACTCAAGCAAATTGATGATCTGGAGCCACTTGAACAAACCGTAGACATACATTATTTCCGCGTAAACATTTAAGTGCTAAAAACCAGGAAAAAATGAATCGTTCATACAAGTTGTGTGTAGGGTGCATCTTAATTGGTCCTACTATGTTGGAATGGCAATGGATCTCTCTCTCTCTCTCCTATAACACACACAACTATATACTCCCTCCGTTCCAAAATGATCTTCACACTTTATTCGCCGTTAATATAACTAAATCAACCTAAAATTATTGCTCAACGCTCCTTCGTAGAAACGGTGAAAAAGTGTGAAGATCATTTTTGGGACGGAAGGAGTATGTGCAAACGATCGACGAATAAATCCAACACTCCAAAGTGATGTGTTTCCTGATATAATCACAATCGGATATTTCATTAAGATGTCTGATACCAGGAGGGCTTATGTTAATGCATTTTCTACCAAAAACCATGGGCTTGTTTGTTTTATGTTTATTTTTTTTTTTTTGACACGGGCTTGTTTGTTTTATGTTGATAGTTGTTATTTGAAAATAGTAGTACATAAACATGCAAGTTGGAATGTGGGGTAAGTTCTTAACTCCCTGGTGTGACAACACAAGAAGAAGAATGCATGATTGTAGGGTATAACTTGGTCCTATCAATTTCCATACATTTCATTGGCAATTTTGGTTTCATATACTTCCTCCGCCCCGAAATAAATGCCTCAGTTTACATGTCAACGTATTTAAGCTTTTTGTTATGTTTCTTTGATTACCTCAATCTATTCATATGCGTCACCTTGCGCTTCCCATGGTATCGCGTTGTTTGTGTCTACTAAAATGAGTAGTTTAGGAAGGTCACCCAACTGTATACATATAGTACTATTTTTAGAAATGCGACCTTCATTTTGGGACAAACTAAAATTGAAATTAAGACATTTATTCCGGGACGGAGGGAGTACGTGTTATTGTTGTACAGGGTGTCAAAATAACTGCCTAGCGTGGTGGAAATTAAGTCACTATTTCTAGCACGGCTGACAGAGCTCTTTCATTCTGCATATGAGATACCCAAAATAGATTATACACATAGAGGGAGAGAGAGAGAGATGTATGTCTCACATAAAATGGCTGGACAGGTATGGGTAATAAAAAAGGGGCAAAGTAAAGGCTAGTCCATTATTTGGCTCAAAAAGATATCTGCCCAGCAAAAGATTGTGGAGGAAAACAGTGGGCAGATTATCAGCTATTTTTTTGACTGGGTTTAAATTCATTTTCAACCATCGTACTTTCACCCGACTTCCACTTTAACCATCTTACTTTATTTTTTGCACGAAAACCACTCTACTTTGGAAAACCTCTCATCCAAACCCAAAAAAATCGCGGATTAGGGCATGGATTAGTGAGGGATTAGACACAATTAAATTTGTGGTTGCGATGGGAGGCTTTTGAAAGTATGGTTGTTTTCGTGCAAAAAATAAAGTATAATGATTAAAGTGAAAGTCGGATGAAAGTACAATGGTTGAAAATGAATTAATACCTTTTTTTGACTATATATATCTAGTTGTTCTGTGCAGCTAAGTTAGATAAACCGATATACAGCCACACATAACTAATAATGGGTAAAAAGATAAATAAAAGAAAGGAATTTCTATTACAACTCCAAAGATTGGTTCAAAGATTGGTAATGGCAAACATATACTTCCTCTGTCCCAGAATAAATGTCTTACTTTCCATTTTCGTTTGTACCAAAATAATTATTCATCTCTCTCTCTCTCTCTCAACTTCTACTTTTTTTTTGGTAAACCGTGTTTTTCAAAGATAAAATCTTTAAGCACATAACAACGTACCCTTAGAAATATATTTCATGTACTTGCCATTAATCCGTTGTACATAAAATGCACTGATAATGTTCATAATAAACATGCTAGTATTAGATATACGACATGTAATAGTTACTTGAAAATTAGATACAAAAATGCCATTCACGGGGCGGGCTAAGTGTTCTTCTTACTACACTTGCGTCTATCTTGGTTCTTTAAACGAAAAGTGACGCTCAAGAAAGAATCAACGCTGCATGGGATAGTAAGACTACCCTTTGGATAATCAAACCCGAATTCTTCCTCAGCTTCGTTCAGCAACTCTCTAAACAAGTCGTACTTCAAATATGACAATGGAACCACAAATCTTTGCATATATTCCTCTGTAACGTAAACTGCAAAATGACCTCTCGGAACAACCAATCCTCTCTCTTTTACATGCCTCCTTCGAGACCATAGTAATACAAGTTTCCTCATAGCACAAAGAGCAAAACCGCATACATAAGTATTAAGTCCCATAAGATGTTTGTTGATTTAGGGAAAGTGTTTTATTTCTGTATAAGATGTTTCTTGATTTTACGCTTCTTAAATATGGGGAGTGATGAGCTTATAACGAGATCTCCGTCCCCAATTATATGACAATTCAATTGTGTAGGACCAAGTTACCCTCCCCAATAATCTTGAATTGCCATCGATAAAGCTTATGTGTTCTTAGAAGATTCTGGTATCTGCACATGGTTTTGAGCAGAATATATATGAACACGTAAATGTCTACAGTAACACCATTTACGTATATATACTTGGTGCAATGCATCAAAGAAAAGTTTCTGATGCTTCTCTCTCCTCACATGTTCATAAATTGACTACTTATCACTCCCCTGGCTTATATCCGTCGTCTAAATTCTTGAAACGGACATGACCGTTGCATGTTGCTGCATTGGCACAATCATGGCTTGGCCCAACCAGCATGTTATATACTGAGGGTCAACCCTAGCTAGTTGTCTGACAGATAGTATTGACATGCCAAATATAACAAGCTAGAGTAGCATCAAACTAAATCAAAATTGTTAAATATTCTTGCTTTTTATAGTACTCCCTCCGTCCCGGAATAAATGTCACACTTTTCAATATTGTTTGTCCTAAAATGAATGCGAGATAATAAAGTTTGGTGATTTCCTTAAGTTGCCATTTCTTAAAGGAAATTGTATGAATGAAAATCAATTGACAGCATATTTATCTCTTATGAAAAAGGGGCACTTAAGAAAACATAACAAAAAGCTTTAAAATGTTGACTTGTCAACTGTGACATTTATTCCAGGATGGAGGGAGTAGTACTGAGCGAGGATACACTGGAATATGATATTTGTTAAACGCGAGTCTAGTAACTGTAATTCTAAGTACACTCGCTTAGGGTTGGCCACTCGAACAAACCGAAGAAGTGCATATATATATATATATATATATATATATATATCAGTTATAGACTCAAAACTAGAGCAAAATTATTAAAATCATTCACACAAGTTGTGATGAGTGATAAGATTGAAGAAGCAAGCTATCAGATTGTAGGGTACTTCTTGGTCCTGCTATGTTGGAAGGCAGCTCCACATTCTCCAGCTCTCTCTCTCTCTCTCTCTCTCTCTCTCTCAGACACAGAGAACTATTCAGTACTGACGTATATGCGAAATATGCATAAATGCAAAGGGCCTGAAAGCCAACAATAGAGCACGCGCAAGTGTTCCCTAGACATTAAAACAAATTAATAAAGATTTTGTTAAGAGATGTCCGATTCCTGGGCTTAACTATGCATTTTGTTAACAAAAACAGTCGACTTATATAATGTCAGTAATAATTTCGTGAAATGCCACATATCGACAAGTCTGAAAGCGGGAGATAAGATCTTAGTTTGACAACACAAGAATCACACTGCATGAGTGTAGGGTAAATACTCGGTCCTACGTACATACCTTACATTTCATTGGGGCAAGTCCAATATTAATCTCCATTTCATATGCGCGCATTCTCATTTACCTCTTTAAGAAGTTTATCATAGTTCATGAACGCCACTCTCCTCAAGTATTTCTCGAGCATTTCTAGCCTACGACCTACTCCCTCCGTCCCACTTTAATCTACAAAGTCAAAGGAAGAATTGTCAAATTCATCGCACTTTGACCAAGAATTTGCAAATACAATCGTATGGGCTTCTTTTTTTTTTGATGCATTAAAAAAAAAAAAAAAAAAAAAAAAAACTAACTTGAGAATCGTTATACTTTCCAATATATGTTTTCTTGGAGATCGGCATCCTTATTTACAAGTCCTCAATTCCAAAGAAAACAGATAAACTCCGTGGAGAAAATATTAGTCTTCAATTTTCATGATATATTGGTTTACCAATGATCGTTAGTCAATCTCATAGTTGCTCCATCTTTACATTGGTTTAAGAATGATTCATACTAATTTGGTATTTTTCTTATTTATAAACAGAATATGAAACTAAAGCTGAAATATAAGTCCGGTTTACAAAAATTCAGGCACCATCACACTCTATTGTACTCCCTCCGTCCCGGTTTAAGGTTCTTAGTTTGACTTTCACGCTTATTAAGAAACTAAGGCAAATTTGAGTCAAGAAAGTAGTGTGTGGAGGATATAATTGTCCATTCATAATGCAAGTGAGTGAAAAGTAGATGGACAAGTGATGGTTTTTTTTGTAATATATGAACTTTATGAGGACAAGGATGTCCAAAACACTATTCATTCTTTGCCATTTAAAGAATAAAGCAACTAAACAATGGCCGACGGACTGACTAACTGCACATTTCTAAATAAGTTTAAAAAAAAAAAAAAAACTGCACATTTGCCACAATACAAGGCCGGACCATAAGACCGGATTAACTTAACTGATTTCTGGTCAAGTATGGGCATGAATGATGCATCTATTTACCATAAATGGCATTACACAATCAAATTCAAAGCATGAAACCTAGAAACAGAGTATTTCATTTAAAAAAAAAAAAAACTGCCAATAGTTTTCAATACCATGGGAAAACAATGGCCGACGGACTGACTGACTGACTAACTGACAGCTTATTATTTAATGTCCGCGCAGCCAAGTTGGGGTAACTGAATGCTGAATTCAGCATGCATCTGAAACAAAATAATGCCTGGAAAGAGGCACATCTCTTCTCTGTTCTGTTCTGTGATGCAAATTAAATAGGAACCCCCCCCCCCCCCCCCCCAACACACACACACACACCTTCTTTTCAATTAAAAATGCAAACTGATATTCATCCTTCCCTAGGGAGGGAAAAAAATATCATAGAAACAAGTGGGACTACTTGACCGAGTCGGTCCATTTTTTTAAAGCCTGCATGCATAAAATCTCAGTTTTTTGGAAACTTAAATTCATCCTTCCTATGCTCTATCTCAATTCAAGTTTTCGGTTCGAGCCTTGGTGATGCTGTTTATATCCAAAATTTGCTAGGAATTGCCACCTACTCCAACATACTCCCTCCGTCCCAGCCTAAAGTTATTACTTTCATTTTTGGTCTGTGTCAGCCTAGCCTAAGGTTCTTACTTCCTTTTTACCTAAAATAGACTATGGGACCCACTTGTCATTCTCACAACAAAAACTCTCTATCCACTTTATCTCTCCTACTTTCTCTTACTTACTTTTTCATACTCACAATATTTATATTTACTTTTTCTTAATCTCCGTGTAAAGTCAAACTCAGACTCTTAGGCGAGGACGGAGGGAGTATAAACAAAATTTGTACAAGTACAACATATAACTTCTAAAATATGAGTAATTAAATTACACAATTGAAAGTTCAAGTTCAATACTAATTCCTTTCGGACAAAAAAAAAGCTCAACACTAATTTTGGCTAAATATGGGTGGTTTATTATTATTATTTTTTTATTTTTATTTTTTGGTGTTTTTGGGGCCAAGAACAATTGTACCGCAGAAGAATGGTGGAGATAAAGCTACATCTTCCTTAATTGAAAAATGACATATGGAACTTGTAGAACTCGCTTAAGGTATACTACATCTGTCCTAAAATGATTGTCTCATTTTTTTTCCTTTTGGTTTGTCCTAAAAAGTCAATTCCATTTACAAAATTACTCCCTCCGGTCCAAAATAACTGTCTCTTTTTGCATTTGCACAACTCTTAAGAAATGCAATTATTATCATGGTTTGATGACAAAAGTTCCAACTTTACCCCTATTAAGTGTGCAACTTTCTTACATTAATGTCTCACACTATGACAATTAATAAAAGAAAACAAGTTTCAATGCAAGGCTAAAAGAGACATTTAGCTCAAAAGTGACAATTATTTTGAACCAAAATTTTGATCCAAAAGTGACAGTTATTTTGGACCGGAGGGAGTAGGGCTTAAAATCACAAAAAGTCTAAATTTTATAATGTAACTTTAAATATTTGAAAATAAATGAGACTATTAATTTAAGGCGGAGTGAATAATAAATGTCGGCATGGACCCATGCAAATGAGGCCATAAATAAGAGTTAGGATCCAAACCATATTTTATTAATTTGGTGCAAATTTTGATCTGCATAATAGGAATTGGCCTACTAAAAATAGAATGGG
This sequence comes from Campanula takesimana, assembly GCA_026119855.1. Classification (NCBI taxonomy): domain Eukaryota; kingdom Viridiplantae; phylum Streptophyta; class Magnoliopsida; order Asterales; family Campanulaceae; genus Campanula; species Campanula takesimana. The sequence goes on from JAOWBW010001104.1 coordinate 103,492, forward strand.
CGTTAGTTGTAAGAGGACTCTTCCTACCGTACACCAAGTTTTCCCATTTATGGGACCTTATGTAAGCTAAGCTCAAAATAAAAATATCAATCACATTTTTAGAATTACCATCACGAATGAATTAAGAATATAATTGTCTTTTGACACCGCTCTCTCACCAGCATAAACCACTCATTTATTTTAGAAAGATGGGATCTGGACCACTGAGACATTACATTACGACTTTTTTTATGTCGTCACACTCACACCGCATAAGCCCCAACTTCCTATTCTTCAACAGAGGTTCCGGATCTCACCACTTTCCATCTTCAACTATAAATAGAACTCTCACTCTCGATCATCTCTCAACTCATTATTCCAATCATCTCATCACTTTCAAGAACTTCAACTTCTTAGTACTTCAAAAAAAAAAAAAAAAAAAACTTGCAAAAATCATGGGTATTAGTAGTTTGCCATCAAAGATTGCTAATGCAAAACACATTACTAAACTTCAATCTCTTCTAACAAGATCAAACCAATTAGATGTCATTGTTCCTAAAGGCCATTTTGCAGTTTATGTTGGAGATCAATTTCAGAAGAAGAGGTTCGTCGTTCCAATTTCTTACCTCAATCATCCACAATTCCGACAACTTTTGCGTCAGGCAGAGGAGGAATTCGGGTTTGATCATCCGATGGGTGGGTTAACTATTCCTTGCAAAGAAGACGCCTTTATCAATCTCACTGCTCAACTCACTTCATCTTACCATTGCAAGCTGTAGCTCGGTCAAAGCACTAACACTTAACACTCTCTCTTTCTCCTTCTCCTTCTCCTTCTCCTTCTCCTTCTCGCTCTGAGTTTATTTATTGTTAACCATGTCCGAGTTCATACTTCCGCTATGTATACGACCCGTGTGAGGCTGATTAGTAGCTAAAAACAAAATAATATCTTACAAATTTTAATCTACAAATTTCTACTGATTATTCGTGAATTTTGCTTACTCTGCACATATCTGCGCGGCGCGTAAATATCCATCGTGCTCATGGAGAATTACATTACATTCGACATGTGATGTAGTGGGTGTATTCTTTTAATTCAGAGTACAAACGTTACCGAAATGATATCCCATTTATTTCCAGAGAGAGAGAAACAAAAAAAAATCAAATTATCAACTAATCACAACTTCTCAGTTCCTAAGAAAATTCTCAGTATTTGAAAGTACAAATGTTTAAGACTTTAAGCATAGGCCAAAAAGAGTGTCCATTGAAATGGACAGTACGCAATTTCGGAATAATTCACTTTATTTCAGCATTAGTTTTAATCACTTAATTTCGGAAAAGTTCACTTAAATTCCTCAACTATATAATTTTTTGAGAAAAATATAAATTCTTGTGAAATATCTTTACAGAAATTGATCAGATTTTTCACAAAAAAAAAATAAAAAAAATTAAAGTGTTTCTTTTCCTAGAAAGATAGTCTCATTTTGACTTTCTATGGTCAATAAAAATGAACTTTGACTAATCATTGGTGATGATCTAATCATTTTAGTGACATTCTAAAATTTGTAATTGATAAATCATTAAGTAACTTATCAATAACAATTTTTAGAATTTCATTGTCATCATTAAATTGACACTAATGTTTGGTCAAAGTTTATTTTTGTTGACCATGAAAAGTCAAAATGAGACTATCTTTCTGGGATATCTTTCTGGGACAGAGGGAGAGAGTATAATGCAATGATTGCTAATCTATTGGCATATGATATAGGTACATGAACATGTACTCAAAATAGACTTTACTAACAAAAAATGGCTGGAGAGGTATGGGGAGTGCAATGAGCAAACAAATGCCAGTCCAGTGTTAGAAATGTAATTATCAAGTTTAAAGAAAGAAGGCAATAGAAAAAATTACTGAATCAAATATTGTCATAAAAACAATTCCCCCAAAACCAGAGATCATATTGGAACTACCTACTGAGTATAGATTATCTCTACTTGTCTTTGTTCACTACAACTCCCTCCGTCCCAAAATGAACTTCTCATTTGCTATTTTCGTTCCCCAAAAAGTTCTTCAGTTTTCTACAATTTAGGCTTAAATGTGCATAAACACAACATTGCTAATGAAGCAAGTGTTCATGTCCTTAAAAAGTTTGAAAAGTCAAACGTGAAGATCATTTGGGGACGGAGGGAGTATAAGACTTGTGCTGGGACGGAGGGAGTATAAGACTATATATGGATAGTGAGTTAGCATAGCTAAAATGCAGATCATAGCAATGGAGTATTATTCGAGCTTATCATCCATTTTTATTGGTTTCTTAATCACTTATAAAAAACCGACTGAACACCATTGCTTAATATCTTATTATGCTCAGTTATTTTTTCGCTTAAAACTCGCTACCTCGTGCTATATTAATAACACTAATAAGTTAATGGTTACGCATCCATGAAAAAAATATATTCCCTCCGTCAACAAATGAATGTCCGAATTTGTTCTTAATCAATCAAATCAAATGCAAATTTGAACATTTATTTTGAAACGGTTGCAGTACGGCCCATGTTACTATACCAAGTTGCAGCTCAAAGTATTCTCATTTTCTAGAACGATCCATAAGAGTGATGGATGGATAGTGATGAGAATTTTGTTGAGCTAAAATGATCAAAGCCATGTGAGTCTACATGAGGTAGGGCCTCTAAATAGCAATCTCCTTAACAACCTTATTTTGGGTGGGGGGGGGGGGGGGGAGGGGGAATGAAATATACATACTCACTCCCTCATAAATAATGTTAAAAAACAAAATTCAAACATTCATTTTGAGACGGATGTAGTAGCTATTTATCCACTCAACTAGACAAAGTATATAATTTAGTGGATACACTTGCATACAATAATCTGAGCTTATGTCCGCCACTGCTCACAGCCACACACGGACCTTCACTGTGTGTTAGTTTTGAGAGTTTGTAGGCACGGTGCGCATGAACTCGTCTATATATATATATATATATATATATATATACAGTAATTGTTTGGACTATAAATACGAACCTTGAGTCTTCCCTAAGTTTCAGTCATATCCCTACTTCCAAGAAGTACCTAAATCTCCATTTCAGAGAGAGACCTATCCTTTATACACTCCAAATTTCCAGTCATGGGTATCAGATTTCCTTCACTAATTTCTAATGTCAAACACAATATATGGAAGCTGCACCCACTTCTGAATAGAAATCAGACATCATCAGATGTTCCTAAAGGTCATTTTGCAGTTTATGTTGGAGAAATTCAGAAGAAGCGGTTTGTTGTTCCTATATCTTACTTGGATCATCCACTATTCCAAGATTTGTTACGTCGGGCTGAGGAAGAATACGGTTTTGATCATCCTACGGGTGGTCTAATCATTCCATGCAAAGAAGATGCCTTTATCAATCTCACTGCTAGCCTGCCTACCTCTATTTCATGAAATAAGTTGTTGCGAAAAAGTGCCGTTCTCTATTATTTTGGTTACTAATTTAACTCTTTATAACAGCAACTATAACAGTACTAAAGTAAACTTGTTACATTTTACAAAAAAAAAAAAATCCCGTTAGTGAGGCACCAATTCTGACCCCTAACTCCCACTCTCTACAAGACCGGCAAAAATGTCTTTACAAAGGAACTCTTGTATATATTCTCATGTAATGTGAGCCCTTGTAGCACCTGGTTTCCCCTTATTCTAATGTAATGATATTTGCTGATGTTTTCTTTATCAGCTTTCAAAATCTTCAAATTATGAACAATGAGCTTCAGTTTGTAGCAAAATCTATGTTGTTAAGTTACTCAACTGAGCAATTATGATCTGACAGCAATCTGGGCAGTGTCAGAATCTAGTGTTAAACGTAAGAAAGCCGATGTGTGACTAATGTGGAGTTAACTTGTCCTATAATACCCTATTAGGCAAATAACCCCCTCGTGGTCAACGGGAGATTACTTCTGTAGAAAAAAGGGACTGAACTAGTAATAACATTTTCAGAGTCAAAAATGTATTACAAACATTATTACAAAATACATGACACTATATATAAACCCTTAGCCTTTACATTATTTATTAACCCTCTATTTTCATTTCCCTTTCTTTAGGAAGTACACCTCTATAACTTAAATTACCTCCATGTAGACAACTGAAAGATAACAAAACAGCACACCCTGGAGAAACTACAATGCTGATATATAGTCAGTACGTACGTACCTGGGCTCTATTCTGACGCATGTTTACTTCACTTTTAAGGCGCTATTTCGATTTCCATGAAGTGCACCCCCATTGAACCGTAATATACACGTCGTGTTAAGAAGTGGTAATTACTCGAGCCAGGACTGAGTCACTAGTAGTTACTAACAAAATTTGAAAGATGGTGCAGGATTGATTTAGGCACTCTTACTCAAAAAAATAGGTCGCCTGACCGAATGTTACGTTGTTGATTGGCGATTCCTTTACCCAACTTTTCTTGTGATGAACCCAAATCCATTGCTATTCCTCCATACGGAGAGCCAAGCTTTGACTCTGATGAACCAAAATCCATTGCTTTTCCTCCATAAGGAGACCCAAGCTTGGGCTGCAACCATTTTTTAATCACTACACCATTTATTCGGATTTTGCCTTCTGATTCATTACCTAGGTAAGTGATTCTTAGACGCCTCAATAATGCTGCGACTGCCCTGGTAACCCTGTTGATCAGAAAACACAAGTAAATTCTACATAAATCCAGAAACAACAAAAATGAAGGAAAAGTTTGCACTATTATTTATCCTATGTTCATGATGTCAAATCAGATGACAAATGTCCATTTTAGAAATAATAATACTATTACCTACGTATATGATTGTCCCTATATGAGTGAAGTTACTAAGCCTCACCTTACAATCATTATATTCTAATTTGCACTTATAAAAAATAGAATTTCATTTAGGGATGGAGTAATTACCCGTACCAGTACAACTTGAAAATCTAAGCCCCAGCTGGTGTACTTGTAAAGTCATTTAAACCATGCCATTCAAAATTGAATGGCTCAAGACTTGTGTAATCTTGTCATCACATGAAAATACAGAAATACAACCCCCCCCCTCCCATTTCAAATTAGACAGATTTTCATTTTGGTTAACCCATTTGAAATTAGACAAGCCGAAATTGAAATTTATATTTTTTAATTCACGGCCCACTTGTCATACTCAAAACAAATAGCTCAGTTACTATTCTTTACCCACTAACAACCCTACCCCACTTTTCATACTCACTGCATTTTAATTGCATCTCGTTTTGTCTAATTTGAAATGGGACAGGGAGTAGAAGTTACAAAAATGAGAGCATGAAGCAATCTTTCAAATCAACGTGAAGTATGTTACCTTCCGGTAATGTTAATTGTTTTATCTTCCTTAAGAGCCTGAACTTGCGTCGTCTCTATCGGTAGTAAAATAATAACATTAGGCAGCCTCACCCCTGCAAACAACAATTCAAGATGAAAGAACGAACATCAGGGGTTAATTCAAGTATAAGAATATTACATGCATATCATAATTTCTTTTCATGTTCTGCAAGTAATGCTTCTACTGCCACAATTCAAAAGAAAAATCTTACTCTGTCCGCTAACTTTCCCTACCGACAAAACGACTCGCTTTGAATGCAAATCATGTTATGGAGGTTCCATTTTCCTACTGAGTCCCCCCTCTATGGTGTCTCGTTCATATCATTTTGTTTGGGGTCTATGGTGGAATCATTTCATATAGTGCATATGGATTATTGTTAAGTTACCTATGGTTTTAATGTTTCAAAGCCCAGCTTATTATTAAGGTCACTTGTGCAACTGAAGATGGAATGCGTGAGAAGTCAAGAGAAGCCAAAGTATGGGCGTTAGCTTTGCACAGATGGCTTCTCGACCATACCAAAGGTTTGAACCTGTAGTCAATCGTTGTTAGGTCATTATGGTAGACCCTCAGAGTCATAAGTTGGTTGCTGTTTATCTATTTAGTTCGTGTGGGATATATAACAAAGTGAAATATGTAAACAGAAAGAAAATATATGCATTACCAGCGGCAAGACGATGCCTGAGACCCTTCAGTACTGTCAAGAGGTATACCTGAGAAGTATGTAAGAAAAACACATCAGTAGGCATATATTATCAATTCCAGATTCAAGGACGAGGCAGAGCGGAGTGGGAGGAGGGTGGGGAGGAACTGTAGTGGCATTGAGTTGTGACTCTTGAGTCTTGTCTATAATTATGAAAATTAATCATCAATTCTTCATTACCAGAGTACATTGAAAACCTTGGACGTATAAGTTAAAAACTTAACTCAATGGACAGTAAATATGCATGCAGATGTAACACTTAGTACATTACATAATACATCTCCCTATAACAATCCAGTTTAGTTCAACAAATGATACAGTTTCAACTTTAGAAGGTATGACATATTGAATCAAGCTCACCTCAGCTATATATATCGGTGAAGTTGTCATATCGACAATAATTGGAGTGTCTTTAAGCGACACAGAAGGAACAATTCCATACGATGCAGCTTCCTGAAGTCGAGTACAAGGTAAAATGATCTTCAGGAAAACAAAAAATTAATAAAAATACTGAGAAAGAAAGTCATAATCGCTGTTCAAAGACCTCAAATAACGAAAAGGCACGAGGATCGTATTCCCCAAATCCATCAATAAGTGAACAGAGGTTTGAGCATTTAGACGGTTCATTAATAACTCCCAAATTCTCAATGAGCCGATTTCTCGAGGCCATGTCATGGGGGAGCCGGAGACATCCCAAAACATGTGATAACTCTCCCAATGTTGGAACTACTCCAGCTGTAACTGTTTCCCTATAGATCTTTAACACCAATGATGTCCTGCAAATCAATCATGTATCTTATCAGCAGCAGCTTCTTTTCTTATCTTTTTTCTGTTTCCTTTAATACTGAAGACAGCAAAATTTTGAACGCCCAATAGAGGGAAAGGATACCTACACCATAAGCATATATAAATGTGTGTGTGTGTGTGTGTAGAAAGCATCATCACATGGGCCTTACTTCACAGTTTGTAATACAGAACGAAAGCTAAATATTCTGATAATAATGTAAATATTTTTTTGCATATCCAATGAATTAGAGCATGGATGAACTGGATCAGCTTCATTAATTATGATTATTTCTAAATGTACATTAGAAACTGCTACATTAGCTTCATTTGCCACAGTTTCAACACGCATCCACACCACGAAGCAAGGTACATGCACACTCTCTTTCTTTCAAATATTGTAGTTCAAAGTCCTGCTTAAAAAATGTGCAGGTACTTTTGGTTCCATAAGTATCAACATGATGTATAGGACAGCATGAAGTCTAGGAATTTTTGAGTGGACTTATTTCTCCAAAGATGGTAAGATAGTACTTGGTTGACTTGAATAAATGAATATATGTCTATTTCAGCTTAACATATTACATGACCCATGGAAAGCGGGACCATAGGGCTCCCAGCAAGAAACTTACATAGAATTGAAGCTAGTTCAGGAGGTCATGAGATTGCTCCTAACTGAGATACTGATGGCAATTATTGAAAATGGTTGTCATGAACTAATGTCATTATTCCAAGATTTGTTTTATATAAAGATTGGAGTTGTTCTATTAACTTATTGTGTTTCTTTCATTTGACTTCTAAACCTGTGATTGAGATGGAGGATTGGTTGGGGAAGCATTGGGTCAAAAGATAATTAATTTGATGCTATAACGAAGTACTTCCTTATGTGAAGAGGTTTGCAGTAGCTTCATGAAATACTCACCATTTACAGTCCAAGAGTAATCGTCCCGAGTTGAAAGACAATAGGGGCTCACCAAGCTTACAGGCCTTCTCAAATCTTCTATAGCACATTGCTTCAAGGGAATTACATTTAAAAGAAAGTCAAGTCAAAATCGTTAAGAGTTTAAAACAAACAGACAAAGAAAGATTGGACTTATTCAATATTAAGAAAATATTTCTAATAAAAAAAGAGTATTCAATTTTACTAATGTGATCTAAAAACATTAATGTGTTCCATTTATTTCACAAAATGTAGGGACTCGATTGTTAATTTTGATAGAAAAATTGATTGCAATGATTGGGCCTTAAGTAGCAAGATTATAAATAAGAACTTGTGTTCGACATCATCCTGTAAACATTCAATTGATTGGCAAATTACAAATATCAGGGAGCCTATTTTCTCGAATTCTAGCACCTATGCAATGAAGAAATAGAAGACAGAAAAATCCCGTTGAAATCACATTGGGCTTACCAACTAAAGACCTGCACATGACAAGGTTCGGGGAAAGACCATCCTTTTTCACATGTGAAAGTAGCATGAGACCAACTTCGAGATCATCCTTCCTGAGATAAATTACACAATGAAGAAGATTCAGCAGATATTTCACTCGTAACAGCAAAATAACTACAAACTATTGAGGCCGAGAGATTACTTTTCACTTGCTACAACTAAAATGGAGTAGGTGATGATGTTCGGCCGAAGGCCTATTCTTTTCATTTCTGACAAAACTTCTACAGCCTTGGGCTGCTGATTTCCATCACCTACACAGAAATTTCCACATGAAATTTCGAGATGTGACCCGCTTAAAAAAAAAAGTATTCACGATTTAAATGAGTTGTTTCTACAATTGATGATAATTGTATGTTTGGCAACCTCAAATTCAAGCTTTAGTTTTGGATTAGAAGAAATGAATTCCACCGGATGAAAATTACTCTTCATATTTCAGTGTCATGAATGGCTTGCTATTCGAAAGTCATATTTTTAATGTCTAACAGCCTTTACCCCTGGGAGAACTGTATTGGCATTATAACTCACCCAAGTCAGCATGGTTTAACTTCTCTTTGTTTAAGTCTTTGGTCCTAGATACATGCGCACACAAAAAAAAAAAAAAAATATATATATATATATATATATATATATATATAGGTAGGTGCTCAAATGAGAACCTAAATATCGTGAGAACCGTGAGAACCAATCATAACCATTAGATTAGAAAAAAAATCAAGGGTCCATATGTTAGATACAATTGATACACTTAGATACATTACAAAAATTCGATATTACACTTGGATACAATATGTTAATAAGTATTGTATCTAAATGTTGCACTTGGATACACTATGTTAAAAACTAATGTATCCAATTGTTTTTCGAAAATTAACTAATGTATCCAAGTGTATCCAATGTATTTAACATCTGGATCCTTGATTTTTTTTTCTAATCTAACGGTTATGATTGGTTCTCACGGTTCTCATATAAAATGGTTCTCACAAGAGCGCGACCCTATATATATATATATAATAACTACGACTTGTCATCTATATCGGTCTGGTTCATTTACTGCTGACTTGAAGAAACTAGAGGCTAAGTAATCCACTCGAAACCTAGAAAAGAATCAAGTTCTGTGTGTTTCATGGGGTATGTACTAAGATGTGACTAGATCAGCAAATCTTACGAAAGTAACTTTGTGAATCAGTTCCAGAAGTTGCAGCTTATCGAAACTTGACATGAACCCCCAAAATCTATATGTGCAATGTTATACAAATATCATTCAGGATGAAATGAGATATCTAGTTTCTTATGACTTGAAATAAAATTAAGTTTTCTGAATAATAAACTTGTAACTTGCATCAGCCTTCTAATTATATACATATAAAACGGTTTCCAGTACTTAAGCAAGGTCTCTAGTTCTCTGGTGCAGAGTGCAGACATATACCGACTATCTTAAAGTAAAGCAAAAAATGTGGTTATTGAAGGGAATTGATCATATTCAATGGTCAATGTAGAAGAACATAGAAGTATAACCATTTGGCATGTTATGTATCAGGATAAAATGACTAAACAATGGGAGAGCCCCGGAAAAAAAAATTGAGTTGATAGAAAGTTCAATTCAGGATTATTCAAAGTTGAAAATTGACGTAATCAAAATCTATAATTTTCATGTTTAACCCACCAAAGAACAGAGGGAAGCTAAAAGAAAAGGAACACATTCTTGCAAAGGAGCATTAACAAGAAACAAGGCTACGGGTTAAGAGAGAATGCTTGCCAATTAGAGCAAACGCTACTCATACTATATGCATTAGGAGGTGAAGAGAAATCAACAATTGGGATACACTTACACAAGGCTGTAATTAACGCATTCATCATTGAAACTACTGGTTTCAACTTCATGGTTTTGATGTCCTCGTATAGCTCCAGCGCCTTCTGCCAATTTTTTGCCTGGAAAGGATTTGATAACATCTTCATATCATATCAAGTTTACAACCATACATTAAGAAAAAATATGGAAAAGAAGAAAGCCTAGGTCTTCATTCACTTTTGAAGATGCAGGGAGATCATGGGAAGCGTCAACTATATGCAGCCTTAATGACCTGTGGACAGCCTACTTGCATGATTGAACTTTGTGGCGCCTAGATTACTAGTGTTAAGACATGGTATACATAGTTGATTCCCTATCTAGCATCTTAAGCGTTTAGATGATTGGTAACTTATCTGGTATCAAAGCTTTATGTTGGTTTGGTATTGGATTAGAGTTACCCGTTTTCATTCGTTACCCAAAGTATTATAGTGCATGTGTTGGCACTAAGTTTGGATTGTGATGCTTAAGTGTGGCATGTTAATTTAACTCTCCACATATGGACGGGCCAGTAGAGGGGTGTTAAGGATTGATATACATTACTGGGTACCTATCTAATAAAGCATGATTTTAGATGAAATGGCAACATAAGAACAATTTAACCTCTAAGTCAATACCCATAAAGGAGAGGCGGCTTGTATTCGTATACAGGAAAACAGAAAAGAAACCGAAAAGTTAACAGCAAAATACCACATATGCACATTCATATACCTCACATGCAAACAAATGAGACTCTTTCACAATGGCATGTGGGTCAAACACAAGAAACAGACACGCAAGTTTTCTAAGCAACATAAAGAGGAAGGCACAGGCTGCACCATGTTACGAAATTGTGTCTCAAAGGTCAAGTGATACCAGCCATAAAAAGTATTGCATCGCTGTCATCTTAAGAAAAAAAACAAACGCAACTAATTAAATCCAGCAATAAGAGAAACATCTCAACCAAGTAGGACATACATTGCAACAGGCCCCCATCACCGAGCTATATGACATGATTCCCAAACTTAACCCTCCTGCCTTGACCTCTTCTAGTATTTCAAATGCTGCATCGAGCTTTCCAGCATGCCCAGCCACATCAATCAATGAACTTACAAACATCTGCAGAAACAGAACATTTAGCAGCAACCTCCATGTAGCAACCAAAAGTAAGGGGGAACTCTATATACAGCATGATGTAAATCCCATGCATCAAAGGAATCATTAATACCTGGAACATGTAACTATAAGATAACCAAGATGATTACTACTTTACAGCTGGTATAGGAAGTAATTCTGTTGTTACAGCTACATTATGCCACAAGACGTCAAAAAACCTTGTATATGAAGAGATTAAGGGAGGCCTCACAGAGATTAAGATTATATATGCTGCCATTACTCTAACACAGACAAACACTTTTCGCTCTTCTTCTTCATTCTTGGATGTTACAGTTTAGAACTATGAAGCTCATGGCCACTATATGTCCAACATCATCTCATGAGAATCAGCAGCTCCTTACTATCGAAAAATGGTCAATGTCCATTTTATGTAAAAGCATGCAGATAGAAAACATGACCTCGCAGAGTAATGGTCAGTCTTATTCTACAAAGTTATCCTTCACAAATGACTTGTTCAATCAGCTGCTTGATGTACAGATTAAGGGTATCATTGTTTCTGTTAACAGCGTCAAGATAAGACTGCCTAGAGGAAGAAAGAACAATCAAGGTAGCCTGCACCCTATCTTCTGGAAATCCTAACCACAACTACGTCTGAGCTCACAGACTTCTCAATATTGTGAGTCCAACAGAGCGTGCTAAAAGAAAAGAATATTAAAGTATCTAAAGGTGATAACACATTGCAGTACCTCGTCAGGAAGAACACCTTTTTTCCTCATATCATTATAGACACTGCACGCAAAATCCCAATCCCCAGTCTGACTGCAACAATTTACAGCAATGGTGTAAATCTCTGGAGTGCCCTTGATCTTATATTCATCAATCATAGTGTATACTTCTTTGGCTCGATCAACCTGGAGAAATTCAGAGTAGTTTGTTTAGCAAAATACACTACAAATGTGAAAAATGAGAGCAGAATAGGAAATAGAATTTCTTACAAGCTGTTTCTATAAAGTAGAAAATAAACAAATCTCACCTGACCAGCATTCGCACATGCCTTCATCAGAGCACCAATAGTAACATGATCGGGCTCTACAGGTTGTGTCTCAGCCTTCATTTCTGATAAGACATCAAATGCACGAGCTACTGCCCCTGATTGACCGCAAGCATTGATAAGCGCATTGAATACAACTCGGTCTGGCTTCACATTCTACTGCATGCAACATGTGATCAGCTAATGAAGATATGCATCATTTCAATGGAGAATTAGAACGTAAGGTATGAAATGTGTGTTGGTAGCTTGTAAATACCAAGCGAAGGAGAAAGAAAAGAGTAACAAGTACGTGGAAGCTACAGTAAGTTGGGGGCTGGGGTGCAAAATAACCCTTAACATTTACATACCTTTGATCTCATTATGCCATAAGCCCCAAAGGCCTTTCCAACTTGCCCAGCTTTAGCACAACCATCAATGAGTGCGCTATATGTATGCCCATTTGGTTCCAGTCCAGCATTAACCATTTCATGAAAGACCTACTCTCCATCAAGAAAATATGATGTCAATTAGCAGATGAATGAATGATGATAGATACTAAAAATAAGAAGCGTGGTAACGATTTATACATTAAGCAGAACAGGTGAAGCTGATGACAACCTTTAGCATCACTCACAGTCACAGATATTGCACTTCCTACAACAAATGTGTTCTACAGTCACTTCCCCATACCTAAGGCTAATCACGACTCTTAACCACCATCAAGTATTTACAAATGAAAAGGACCTTGTTTAGCAGGTACTCCCTCCGTCTCAAAATAGATGTCATTTTGAGAGTTATTTTTTGTCTCAAAATACTTGTCGTTTCACTATTTTCAAAGCTTTTTTATTGTTGTATACCAATTATACCCTTAATAATGATAGTGAACTATCTCTTACCTAATCATTTAATTACCTAGGTAGTTGAATTACTTTAGGGGTATTTGGGACTTCTTCACATGCATTAATGGCATTTCTTAATATGTGTGAAATACTCCAAAACGACATCTATTTTGAGACGGAGGGAGTATTGTTTAATGCCAACAATATCATTTCTTTAGTTGAAAAGCATAGACAAGATTATTTTGACATGGTATAGCAGCAAATGACGAAGCCACGTTAGGTAATGGGGGTCATTCGACCCCCTTGATTTTGGAGTCATGTTATTTTACCACCTTCAAGTTTAGGATAATATTATTTTTACCATTAAAAATAGTAGTTTTTGCAATTTTGACCCCTTAGGTATAAAAAGATTTACTACTATATCATACTATGGCCCCCTTTCATAAATTCCTGGCTCTGCCACTCTTAGCAGCTAGGAGTGAATGCTCTGAACAACATAGCCTTGAAAAAGCAAAACAATGTACCAAGAAATCTAACAAGGTGAGGAAAGGTCCAACTACTTTTCAGAGAAAAAGAAAAACAAATAAGTGAATTAATGATCATCATACCTTGAACATTGTATCAACCTTTTTACTTTTAGCATAAGTTGATATTAGAGTAGTGTAAAGTTTGCTGTCAGCTTTCAGTCCAGCATTCTGGACAAGTTGCAGAACTCGGAAAGCTCCTAAATGCAATAAAGATATATCACTTTCTGAAGCTGACATGTAGACACACCAAAGTAAAAGAAACGGCTTGAAAAAGAACTACCATCTGAATCTTCAGCTCTTGTACAGACAGACATTAGCATGTTGAATGTACTCAGGGTTGGATTAGGAATAAGATTGGCAAAGCGAAAAGCTTCTTTCGTAGCCTTTTGACTTTTGCAGAAGCGAAAAAACCCGGCATGATAAACCTGACACCATTCAAGATGGCACCAACAATAAAACTCAAATTTTACAAAAAATACTCAGCTAATATATTCTGAAGAGAGAGAGAGAGAGCCTAACCTTGTCCATATCTAACAAGCCTTTTCTTTCTAAATATTCAAGCTTCTCCAATGATTCATTCAACCTAAAACACAAAAATGTCATGGATAAGCCTTCTATTAATAAAAGCTAACGAGGAAGTAGAAACTGATAGGTACGTAAAATTACAGTCAACAATTGATCACCATAAACTGCTTAAGTGCCTTGGCATCTACAAATGACATGGCAATCTTAAACACTCATGTGGGATTTCTTATCAGGTTGAATGGACTTGAATGATAACAGAAAATAATAGTCCTACCTCCCTTCTCTCAGAAGACGATTGTAAGCCCTTAATTGCTGTGAAGCGTAATCATTGATGTGCGTCGTGTTTAGATGAGGGGACAAGCTTTCACTATCCTTATCCAGTGTGCTAGTTTCTTCAGAGCCAGGAAATGCACTATGTCTTCGGAAGTTTTTCGTCCCTTCAAAAGTACCTTCTTTGTAACTCCCAAAAGTTATCTTTCTTTTGATGTTTTCTGGGAAAGAAGATATATTTATACATCAATTTTTCAATATGAATAAAGAATAGAAAAGAAAATTTGATTTCCTCACGTTATATGAGCTAACAAGAACTGGAGTCATATTTGCACTATACTTAAACTACCTAGAATGATATCAAACCAGTACAATAATTATCTCGTAACCTGCTGTATTAAGGATCTCCTGTGCGGATACCTTCACTCCTTCAGCTTTTGAACTACTCGTTGAAGAGAAGGCTTTAGTCCTGATGGAACCATTTGTAGTCTTTGCCTTCATCCCGTTAATGTTTTTCGTGGAACTTGGTTTATCCTTATTCGCCTCATAAAATGTGTGAAACCCTTTAGGGGCAACCTCTGCATTCATAACATTATAACTATGGATGTGATCCACATCAACAGCTTCATGGTTGAGTTTTTCAAGTTCTTCCACTTCACCGTGCACTGCATTTGCATGAGCAGAAGTGGCGATCAGGTCAGCTTTGACCATAAGATTAGGCAAATCCGAGCCAGTATCTTTTTCATGTTGTCCTCTTGAGTGCAGATTGTGCATTTCTGTAGCAATACTAAATGGTAAAGCTGCTAATTCAGGGAGCACATTAGGTAGATAAGGTATCTCAGTTACTTGAGAATGGATTGAGGAGTTAGAGTCGGTAGTGCATGCAATGGTATTAGAATCTGGAGGCATTATTGTTTTGGTTGTGAGACTTTCTTCTTTCACCGAAATGGATTCTCCGGATTGCAAATGCACTAGAGTATCCTTTGATGCATGGCCAACTTCTCTGATTATTTGCTCCACTACAGCTTCATTCTCTCCCGTAAATGTCTCCTCAAGAAGCGGAACAGGATGAGCAATAATATTTGAACCTGGAAGAGTTACCGTTGCAGTGGTTAGAGTTTCTTCTTTCACCAGGATAGATTCTCCAGATTGCAGCTGCGCATGCGCTAGAGAATCAATGGACACATGGCCAACTTCTCCAGCAATTTCATTCACTGCAACTTCATTTTCATTAGCAGAGGTTTCCTCCAGAAGATGAACATGACCAGTGATCTGATTCATAGTCCCCGTATCAACTGTACTACGAGATTTTGGGGACTCTGCAAGATCAACTTTAGCCGAGTTCTGCATAATTTTGGTATAGGTTAGAAGCTGGTACAAAATAAGTTAGCATAATTTTAACCAAATCTCATTAGGAAAAGTGCTAGCATTGAAAAGACATCTGTTTCTTCCTAATCCCCTACAACTAAACGAGAAAGTCGAATGCAACCCCTTAACAGGCAATTCCTCAATCCACCACTGAGAATCAACACACTACTGGCAATTGCAATGTCGACATATATATATAATTCAATACAGAAAATTTCACATTTC
The DNA here is from genome assembly GCA_026119855.1 of Campanula takesimana. Taxonomy (NCBI): domain Eukaryota; kingdom Viridiplantae; phylum Streptophyta; class Magnoliopsida; order Asterales; family Campanulaceae; genus Campanula; species Campanula takesimana. The sequence goes on from JAOWBW010001104.1 coordinate 119,515, forward strand.
GTTTACATACTCGGTTTTCTCCTTCCTAGTAACGTTCTCAAAATAAGACACGCTACTGGCAATTGCAATGTCAACATAAATATTCGATTCGATACAAAAACATTCACATTTTGTCTATATACTCGACCTTCTCCTTCCTTTTATGTTATCAAAATAAAGCAACACACTGATTCTCATAATCTCAGAAAATTATTTATGACTGTTAAGACTCTGAAGGACAAAATTGACCCGTCAAATAGGCAATTACTCAATCCACCATTCAATTCGACTAACATTGACACTATCAACAAAGATGTATATACACAATTCGGTGACGGAAACATCAAAATTCGGAGTTACCTGTTTTTCCTTTCCCTTCCGCTTCATGTAGTCGAAACAAACAACGGAGAGCGCCGAAACGGCAACAACAGAGACAACGATAATCACCGATTGCGGGTCGAGCGACGCCGAAGTTCGAAAAGTAAACCGACGCGGTGACCAGAGTAGACTGGAGTATCCGTTGCCGCTGCATTTTCTTCGGTAGCGAAGTTGTTGGCCGGGAGGCCTCAAATTATGGCCACAGCCAAGGAATTGTTTAGGCGACGATCGGAATTTAGACGGAGATAGAACCGTGGAAGCGTGGAGGAGAGAGAATTGTTGAGTTTTGCCGCCGGAGAAGCTCAAATCCATGGAAGAGAGTGTGTGTCAGTGTGTGTGGGGGAGAGGGAGTGGCCGTTGGAGGAGGGTAATGGAAATGAGGATAAAAGATTTTATTTTGGTTCTTCGAGGGAGAGGTTGTTATTGAAGTGAAGAGAAGAGGAAGAGCTATATTGTTGGTTAGTCATCCTGCTGACGTGGAATTCTACTCCCTCGTTCTCATATTTTTTGGTCACTTTTAATTTTTACTCTCTCCGTTTTTTTAGTTTGAGTTTGCACGGAGATTAAAAAAATGTTGTGAGTATGAAAAGTAAAGTAGGAGCGAGAAAGTGCGTAGAGAGTTTTAGTTGTGAGAATGAAAAGTGGGTTTCACTTTCCATTTTAGATAATAAAGCAAAGTATGAACCTTAAATTGAAACAGACTAAAAAAGAAAGTAAGAACCTTAAAGTGATACAAAGGGAGTAATGAACTTTAACCAAATATTAATATCAATCTAATCAATCTAATTAATTTTTAAAAAAAAATGTTATTGATAAATCACTAAGTGTTTTAACAAAAGCAATTTTCATAATTTCCTTACAATAATTAGATTGACATTAATGATTAGTCGAAATTCACTTGCGTTAACCATTAAAAATAGAAAATAACCAAAATATATGAGACGGAGGGAGTATTTTAATTTTATTGTAGACTGCTATCTTGCTCAGCTAGGGTTTTTTTTTTTATATAATGTCTACACCACCAGAAGGAGACGATGAAAGGACGTTGCGCAGCTGGTTAAGATAGTAATTGGGCCTGTATAGTACTCTCCTACAAAATAATTGGGCCGATAAGTTTGCACTTTTTTTATTTTTATTTTTTATGTGAACAATGTGACTAATTTTTTGGGCCGACTAACTATAAGAAATACTCCCTAGGCTTCTACTTTATTGCTAGATTACGTTCAAGGCCGAGGTTTGATCAATATATTGGACCAGCCCATGATACGCATACGACTTTTCTTTTATTGGGCTATTTTTCAGAGCCTAAATGGTCAGCCCAGTTTTCTTAGAATTTTTAAAGATTAAATAATAATTTGGTCTTTTTTTTTTTTTTTTTGAAAGCAAACAACACATAATTGCATTAATAAAATTAAAAAAGACGGTGTTCCACAAATAACGGAGGCTCGTCCATTATATAATAGTTGCAATTAAGATTTACACATATACATTGCCTAACACATCTCGAATAATGATAGCCAACCTCGAACCAAATCTCCAATAAATGTCCTTGGGAACGATAACATGTGATGCACGAATGCTTCTCCAAGTAAAACTTGGACACAGCACAACACTGGCCTTTAATAAACCCCCAGACGGTAAGAATTTGGCTTTGAAGACAAAAGAAAGTGACGCATTTGAGTCGTCAGTAAATGCGCAACCAAACATCTCAAGCAGTGCCCCAAGAACAAATATCAAAATAATTTTAAGGCTCTCACATAGGAGAGAAGACAGAGGCTCCCAACAAAGGGGAGAAGACAAAGGCTCCCAACAAAGGGGAGAAGGCAAAGGCTCCCGACATAGGGGAGATAACATATAATACAACGAGAAGTAAGGCAACATAATTTATTCAGCAGTCTTAAAAAAAAAAAAAAAAAAAAAAAAAAAAATCAAAATCTAGAAAGTTATCCAATCTAATTATTATTGAAAAAATAGGAAATTTCTCCTAATTTAAACATTAATCATTGAATTAATGATTAATGTTTAAATTAGGAGATTCGGAAACGCAAACCAGGGATCGAACGGAAAATGGACGGAGATGGAGATGGAGATGGATGGAGGAAGAAGATCGGAGAAGGAAGATAACTGCCGCAGAGAGAAGGCAGTTCTAGGTCCAATGCTAATGCTTAATAATCTGGTCTTTAAACTTATTAATTTAGTATTTTTTTTGTCAAATTGCCCCTTTAGTTTGTTGAATTTCAATATGACACTCAAAAAAAAAAAAGTTATTTTTTTTTTTTTTTAAGAGGATCGATAGTGGTTCCCCACTTACCCCCTTATAATAATAATGTCCTAGGAGGCATGGGAAGGGATCGAACCCGGGACCTCACACATTGTGAAGTTTGGCTCTACCACTGAGCCACTCCTTATGGACAAAAAAAAAAAAAGTTATTTATTATCGAACAAAGAGAGTTTAGTTTTTTTAAGAAAACGATACAAAATTTTATGGTGCTCTACAACAGCCAGATACTCATCACAGTGTTAAGAATTTTGATCAAAACGTGCAATAATAAAAAGTTGTCTGCTTTCATGAAAAAGTCTAATTTATCTTGGATATTCAATAAGTCAACCTTGAGCTAAATCTCCCTTGAATGCCTTTACTTATAAACTAGAATGCTCAAATGTATGACATTGCCCAACACTAACCTATTAAAAAGTCCACATAGAAAATATTTGACGATGAGCTAACGCATTTCCGTCAACAATAAACATCCAACATACCATCCAAAGCATAGCAACAAAGAGAGATCCGCACATCACATAAAGGCTCTCAAGTATCAACATATTTGGGGGGGGGGGGAGAAACATTACTCGGCGAGGGAGAGAGAATGCAAAGGCTCTTAGACAAGAAAATCAGTGGCAAGAAGATTGCTTACTATGGCCACTTCGACCACCAATTTAATCAAATAAAAGAATATTGAAATGGAAAACCACAAAATCACAAATAGAAAAATAAAAAAATAAATGAACGAAATCTGATAAACATCCAGGACACTTAAAGTATATGAAAACTTAATAATCGAAGAAAAATAAAAAAACATAAAAAGTTGTGTCATTTGTTGATTAAACTATTAATGAAAACTTAATAATTCAAATGAAAATAAAATTATAAGTAAGTCTTATGAAAAACTTGTTTTACACTAAGAACTATGTAAAACTTGTTTTATATTAATGGATTTTGTTTTACAATAAGAGACGAAAACATATTTTACACTACAACGAGTGTAAAACAATTTATTTCGAGTTTTTCACTAAAGTTATACTCAAAGTAATTGCATTTTAACCTCAAATATATGAAACCTTAATAATCCTAATCTTTAAATAATAAATTATTATGAATACCAATCAAATTTTGAAATTCTATGAAAATAATAAATTTTCTACAAGATATTAATCAAATCCTTAATCATCCTCAAAATCATTATAACTCCTCAAAAAATAGCCCAGTTTTAATGGTCGATTCACTTTAAATTTGAACAAAACTTTATAAGAATTTAATTATCTATTTTAAAATTGTTTCAATATTAATTTTAATAAAAAAAATTGTCAATAAAAATATTTTAAGTTTGATGAAAATAATCAACTTTTCGGGCCATGTAAATGATTAGGGCAATGTTAGGGGTACAAAAAAATTCACAAAATGTGTTAACTATATTTTATTGGTTGTATCGATTGTAGACCCGACACACTCTAATTAAAAACTCCAATAAAATTTGAGTTAAGTACCTATTTGGTCCCTAACGTTTAGACTTTTTTACGATTCAGTCCTTGAACCCAATTCGTTTACATTTCAGTCCTCAAACTACGTATTTCGCTTACAATGTAGTCCTTCCGTCCCTTTTCCGTCAAAAATCTCCGTTAAGTTGCTGAGTTGGACCGACGACTCACCAAAAACATGAGTTGGCACTACACTTGTTCGAAATTGGGTGATGTGGAAATGAAGAAGGGTTAAACTGTATATTCCTAAACTAAAGATACCAAAAATAATTTTCTAAGTATTTACAAAAGAAAGCTTCAGATTTAAAAACAATAATTACTTTATATTTCCTGAATATTAAAAATATATTTTCTTATATTTGTTTAAAAATACTTGATATTAATAAATGTATTTACAAAATAAAAAATAAATTTACTATGTTACTATATAAATAATGAATTTGTCAAATATTTTTTTTCAGATAATCAAATAGATTATATTTTTTTTAAGTAATTAATACTAGTTTTAATTATTTCTTAAAATTCCTTCTTAAGATGAAAAAAATGAGATAACCTTTCTGGTACGGAGGGAGTAGTAATTACTGCACTTTCATTTAACACCATAGCACCACCAACTCCATCACCCCGTCACCCACCATAACTGTTACCGCCATTGTCTGTTCACCAACGGTACTAAGAGCACCACTGTTGGTCCCAGAGACACAACAAGGGTATAAAAAGAGGCTAGAGGGGGGGGTGAATAGCCTATTTAAAATTTCAACCCTTTTTCAAAATTCAACCTTTATGCTTACACTTGAATTTTGCGGTAGATAAAAACCACGCGGTCAAGTATAAAATGCACAGCGGAAGTTTTCGTTGAAACAAGTTAAGAGTTGGTTTTGATGAGTTCAATGCGGTAGGTTGGTTTTGCGGTAGGTGGTGTGGTAGATGTATATGCGGTAGGTAGGAGTGCGGTAGGTTAAAGTGAGGTAGGTTGAAAGATTGAAAACTTGTGTCTTAGAGATTTTTGGCAAATGATAAGTTAGTCAGATTTTAACTTAGGCAATGAAGTAGACAAACAAACACAGTTCACAATTGTTCTTAAATCTGAAAGATCAAACACTAAAAGACAAACAAGATTAATATGAACAAGTGAAGAACAATAGGAACAAGATGAACAATAAGTAAATTTGCAGAAAGGTAAAGTGCAGTAAGTAAAGAACACAATAATTTGGAAATGTTCGATCTGTTAAAAGATCTACGTCCTTTACCAAGATGGTCAGTCTTGGATTTTGAATGAGGTATATATTAGATTCACTTGAGTACAGATTACAGAGATGAAGTATTGAATCAACACCTATTTCTATGAAGTTCAAATCCTAGACTTAGACCAGTGTATCCCAAATGATTCAATCTATGTGATTGATCAATCGGGGTGAGTGTGTGTGTAAGAATCAAAAGCTCTTTTGAATCTATATGATTTCAGAGCCTAATGAAACTTGTGTGAGAGGCTTGAGATATGATTTTGAATGTTGCTGGAGATTTGATGAAGACTTGAAGGTTGAGTGCTTGAAGATTCGAAGGATTCTGGAAATCTTGAGTATGATCTTCAATCACCAAGAATTTCAACAGCAATTTCTCTCTTAGAATCTCAGCTTGTCTTCAATGAAGAATTCAAGGTCTATTTATAGCCTTGATGGAGAAACTAGCCGTTTGAAATACTTGGGGTCCAAATTGAAGGACAATAAGCTGTTGATTTCTAATTGGAGCTCAGTCTGAGTTGTCCTTTTGTTGCAGAGTCATGGTGGTCCAACTGTACTATGATGACAGTTGTATTCAAATTTGAAATTTGAATTTGCAACGTTCTAAACTAACCGAGGTAAGGACACAGGAGTGACCATGGTTAAGTTTGAACAAACTTGAGTTTCTTCAACCATGGTTCCATGCGGTAGAGTTAACTTGCGGTAGGATGGAACCATGCGGCAAGGTTGTCTGCGGCAAGCATAGTCATGCGGCACCTTGGTCATGCTGTAGGCAAGGGTCTTACCTCATATCTCCAGACTTAGAAAAAATTGAGGGTCCTAATCTGCTAAGCATATTCAACTATAAAGTGGACTATTCTAAATGAAGTACAAGTACTTCTTACAATATATCCTAAAGTCCACAAAGAGTAAAATAAGGTTATGGGATCAATCAAATCTAGGTAATAGGAGTGGTTTATAATAAGCATACCCAACAATCTCCCCCTATTTGATTGAGGCCATTACCTACTATAACAAAGGCTAATTCATTGTACTTGGTAAAAACATGTTTTCAAGAATAAATATTTTATTAAATATCATGTCCCAAGTCAATGCACACTCTAAGCCAATGTCATATATTTCTATCATCCTAAAAAGAAAAACAAATTACTAATCCTAGAAGATAGAAATATTATTTGAAGCATTTCAAGATAAATAATCAAGAAGGAATAGAAATGCATCAAACACCATTAACATACTCCAAAAGATAAATCATTCAAGCATAGGAGTACGGAAACAAAAGAGAAATATTGTTTGTTACAACCCAAACACAAACAGAGAAGAAAACAAAAAATTGTTTTAAGACAACACATTGTTTCAAATGACCACATGCGGTCATATCAAATAAAAGGGTACTACAGACTAGATGCGGTCGACTTCAATTTCTTCATCATTGAATCTTGCTGTGAAAGGAGATGTGAAAGGGAAGCGGTAAGCTGGTAAGTTCAACCCAGGGATAATGATTGGAGATAGAACTCCGTCTTCTTCATCCTCTTGCTCACCTTGAGCATGAACATTACCTTGACCAGCTTCAGGAGGTTGAAAAGCTTCCTGCACAGCTTGAATCATGCCTTGACGGTTAAGCCTGTTCATCACCGTATTGACGCGGTTGGATAGGAGGTCAATCTTGGTAGATTGTCCTTCAATTCTGACGTTGTTGACTTCAATGCGGTTGGTTTGAACTTTCATGGCTTCGGTCATTGAGGCAATCTTGGGAGTGAATTTCTCTGCGACAGTAAGAAGTGCGGTATTGGTTTGAACCATAATTTCCTCTTTTAGAGAAGATTTCAATTTCTTCAGCTCCTTGCCCAGCTCATCCTTGATTTCAAGTTTATCATCATTCATAGATTTTGAAAGTTCTTTGCATGCCCCCTCAATGCCACTAACAACACTGTTACTAATGTAATCAGTTTGTTTTCTAAGAGCTTCTTTGAGTGCGGCAAGAGTGAGGGAAGGAGTATCCGCTGCGGCAGGAGGTGGAGGAGCGGTAGAGGTGCTAGTTGTTCTGCCAATGATGTCCTTAACAGCCTTTGTTATCACAGCACTCTCCCCCTTAATGGTCGAAATCATTTCGGAGGGAAGTGCGGCAACATCTCGCTTTAAAGCGGCTTGATCAGTCTTCAACTCAATAACCTCCTCTCGAAGTGCCACCATACTAGACACTAGAGATTCAACCTGTGACTGGGTGTCTGCCTGCATCTGAGTCAAAAGTTTAACTGCGGCAAGGAGCTCAGCAGTGGATGATGCGGCAGCCTCAGGTTGGTCGGTCGAAGGGGTTGGCACGGCAGGTTCAGGAACTGAGGTAGGAGGAACTTCAACGTGTTGCTCAGAAACATTAACCCTTGGTGACATTTGCTCATCATCACCAGTATCTTCAATATCAACAAAAGAATCCATCTTTTCAGGAACAATACCTTCAACATTCTCATCCATAGCTTTCACTGCGGCAGACTTGTCACTTGCGGCAGAGCTTGCATTCTCTTCTTCAGAGCTTTCATCAACTAGACCCTTTTCAATGGGCTTCTCAACAACTATCTCATCTTTCTCACTCTCAGAGGCATTTTCAGATTCCTCACTCTCTTCTGCGGCAACCTCATCATCCTTCTCAGATCCAGACAATTCTTCTAAATCATCCTCTTGAACATCCAGAACAAAATTTTTGGAGATCTTTGGAGGAGCAATCACTATATCCTCGTCAGATGAAAGAACTGGTGAGATAACTTCAGGGGAGGGTTGTTTAGCCACCTTAGCCTTTTTAGATACTTTGACCGGGCTGGGAGTATGGGATCTCTTCTTTTCAAACTTTTCCCCCTGACTAGGTGCAGGTTTGAGAGATACAGAGGGTTTGGATTTGGAGGAAGTGGACACGGCAGGTTTCTTTGGTGCGGTAGACTTGGAAGGTTTAGATTGAGGTGGAGATTTAGATGGTACGGTATAGAAGGATTTTGAGACTTTGGATTTTGGTTGAGGTTCAGGAGATGGAGAGGGAGACATTGGAGGTACGGTGGGAGTTACCTTAGATTTGGAAGGCTGAGGTGTGGCAGGAGGGGCAGATGCGGTAGACGTAATCTTGATGCCTTGGGAAACTGGTCTTGACTTTCTAGCTGGTTCCTCAACTTTCTCTTTGCCTTTGACTGAAGTTGGAGGGGAGGGTAGATTAACATTTTTACCCTTTGCACGTGGCTTCATTTCGGCAGCATTCTTGCGGTCTTGTTCAAATTCGGCAGCCTCTACATCACTTACCATGTGATCACCAAGGTTTGCTTGACCTCGTTTAGAGTACTTCGGAGGGATGTATTCTTCAATGGGATCTCTTAAAAGATAGGAGCGGTACATTTCGTCCCCAAAGTTGCTACGGAAGTTGGTTTTCATAGACTTTCGACAGAAATCTTTGGCGGTAGGGATTGGAACCTTGTAATTCTTGTTCTTCTCATACATGTCCTTGATTCTGACCGTGAGACACATCAAGTAGGAAATAAACCTACTGTTTGTGCGATACTTGGTTTCGCCTTCATCAGCCGCATCCTTATACGAGAGAATGTTAACTCGTAGGATATCATACATAATTTGGCCCCAGTCGAGCCGTTTGCCAAGATAAATAGCAGCAGATATCATCTGAGTATGATTGAAGTTGGCATGATTGCATGTCTTACATAATAGGGCATGGTCCACCAGATGACCTATGTGATACATAATTTCACCAACATCCTTTCGTTGGATTTTGAGAATGTCTGCAGTGCCAGCCAGTTTCTTAGCAAGACTCAGAGTCTCCTGCCGTGAATCTAATCAAAGGCTTCTTTGCTCTTCTTAATTCCCACGGCATGGGCTAGATCACGAGCATCGAAAGTCATCTGGATACCCATCACGGAGGCTTGAATGAACTTAGGGTTAGACTCAGGTTCATCAGTACTTTCCATTTCAACTGCTGTGTTGAAAAATTCGTCAACAAAAGCTGGTAGGTGAAAGTCTTGATCGAGTGTAAAGAGAGGGAGAATCCCAGACTTGTTCATCCTGCCCAGAATATTGCGGCCAATGGCATCCTTCTTAAGATCTTCAAGATCCAAGACAATGCCTGGAATGAAGTGACTTAGATCCTGAAACAACAAAAAAATTCATAGTTTAGACATTGAGGTAGATCGTGCGGCACTTGACAAAAGAATGCGGCAAGGGAGGCACGGTCAAGTGAGGCACGGCAACAATAGAAGTGCGGTAAGCAAGGTGAGATAAAGCTACCGCGAGCATAAAAGTTTAACCAAAGAAAGGATTAAAACATGAATAGTAAATAAACACGAAATTAATAGAGGAGCGAATCAAATTACATCACAAAATTAATATGCCAAGAACACGAAGAACAGTATGATGAATACGATGAACATCAATATCCAGAATCCCAGAAAATGACCAAAAGCCATGAAAAATGACATGAATAGAATTGAAAATGTAGATTAATCAGTTATATCAAATCAATTTCATGAAACGAGTAGCATTAAACCCAGAAATCGAAAGGGGAGAACTCGAAAATGTAGAAAAACCCATTTGAGTGAATCTGAACTTCAACAAAACTGGGGAAAAATCCTATGCAATCAAGAGATATACTGACTAGAATCAAAAATAAACAATCAATGCAAGATTTTCATATAACTATTTTAAAGGATTGAAGAACAAATTGAAAAAAAAATTCAAGGAATATGAAGGGTTTTCGTGATTTCTACCAAGAACACGAGAAAGACAAATTGAGAAGATGAAAATCCATACCATAACAACGACGGGAGGAGTGGATTGAGTCGGAGGTTCGTCTCTTGATTCAACAGATTTCGAAGTCTTCTTAGATGGGTGTTTAGAAGTCATTTATATATTGTGAGAATGAGAGTAAGGAAGGCGGTTTATAGAGAGAAGTTTAGAGATAGAGAGGTTTTGATTTTTCTGAAAAAGGTGAGAGATGCAGAGTGGTGGAGTATAAAAAGGAAATGGAACGGTTTTGGTGGTGGTTTGCAGAGGTCAGAGATGATGGGATAATGGGAGGGGGTTAACTCTGCAAAAAGGACGGATGTGACCTGTCTAGTTTACATTAAATGCAAGGTTGCAGAGGGTCACATCGGACTAGCCAATGACGGCTTAGATATTTTTAAGGAATAAAAATTAAATTCATAAAACTTAATGCCCTAAAAGATTTGAATTTATTAAAAACGAGGGAAAATAGAAAGTTACCTTTATGCCCTTGAGGTAGATATGACTAACACATCCTAAATATCTCTGTTAGAATAACTTACCTGGGGTCCTTGTGCGGTAACTATGAGGTCGACCGTGACATGTGCGGTCGATTGAGGTCTTACATTGCTTGGTTTAGCTTTTGGTATATGAGGCAGCATAGTTGATGCGGCAGACATGAGTTGCAGTCAAAAGAATTTAGAGGTGTGTTATATGCGTGACCGTGAGTTGGTCTGCCGTGGACCTATCTTGATTTTGAACTTTTGACAAACATTAGTACAAGAAATCATATGGAAAAGTTTGAGTTAGCGTTCAAGCATACCCATTTCTCCTCTTAGATACCTAAATCTCTTGGAATCAAGAGCCTTGGTGAGAATATCTGCAATTTGATCATCAGTACTCACATACTCTAGATGGATATTACCTTTTTCCACATGATCCTTGAGAAAGTGGTATTTTATATCAATGTGTTTGGTCTTGGAATGCATGACAGGGTTGTTGGAGACAGCAATGGTAGATGTATTGTCACAAAAGATTGGACAATTTTCTTCTTTGATTCCGTAGTCAACCAATTGTTGCTTCATCCACAACACTTGGCAGCAGCAGCTTCCAGCAGCTATATATTCAGCTTCTGTGGTCGATACAGAGACTGAGGCTTGTTTCTTGCTTGCCCATGAAACTAGTCGATTTCCAAGGAAATGACAAGTTCCACTCGTGCTTTTCCTGTCGATGGTACATGCTGCATAATCTGCATCTGAGTAACCTATAAGATCAAAAGTTGAATCTTTGGAGTACCAAAGTCCAAGGTTAGTAGTCCCAGATAGATATCGAATAATACGTTTAACAGCAATAAGATGTGCTTCTCTAGGATCAGCTTGATAACGAGCACAAACGCAAACACTAAACATGATATCTGGCCTACTAGCAGTTAAGTATAGGAGAGAGCCAATCATACCTCGATATAAGGTTTGATCAACCTTCTTACCTTTCAAGTCTTTATCTAGCTTGTTACCAGTAGCCATAGGAGTGTCGTATGCCTTTGCATTTTCAAGTCCAAATTTCTTGATGAGATCTCTTGTGTACTTAGCTTGGTTGAGGAAGATGCCTTCAGCACATTATTTAATTTGAAGACCAAGGAAGAATGTCAATTCTCCCATCATGCTCATCTCAAATTTGCTTTTCATGAGTTTCTCAAAACGCTTACACAACAATTCATTAGTAGAACCAAAAATAATATCATCTACATATATTTGAACAAGTAAAGTATGATCATTATATTTAGCAATGAATAAAGTTGTGTCAATCTTACCACGCTTGAATCCTTTTTCAAGGAGGAACTTAGATAGAGTATCATACCATGCTCGTGGAGCTTGTTTGAGTCCATACAAAGCTTTACGGGGTTTGTAGACATGATTTGGAAATTTGGGATCTTCAAATCCGGGCGGTTGAGCAACAAAGACGGTTTCTTGAAGTTCTCCGTTGAGAAATGCACTCTTCACATCCATTTGATATAGCTTGAATCTTTTGTAAGAGGCATAAGCTAAGAATATCCTTATAGCTTCGAGTCTTGCAATGGGGGCAAATGTTTCATCATAATCAATGCCTTCTTCTTGTCTATATCCTTGTGCAACCAACCTAGCTTTGTTCCTTGTGATGCTTCCATTCTCATCCATCTTGTTTCGGAACACCCACTTTGTACCAATTACTCCTTGATCTTGTGGCCTTGGAACCAAGGTCCAAACTTTACATCTTTCAAATTGGTTGAGTTCTTCTTGAATGGTGAATGGCAACAACCCAACTTGAGTCCTGGAGTGCTTCATCAACTTTCTTGGGTTCAACTTGAGATATGAATGCGGTAAGTGCATCATAGTTTGATCTTCTTGTTCGAACACCAGAATGCAAATCACCAATGATATTCTGAATTGGGTGATCTCTGACCTCACGAACTTCTTGAGGTATGTCTGGTTGAGTTGATGGTGGTTGTAAATCTTCTAGTGGTACATCATTTGAGCTATCCCAATCATAAGTAATTTGAGGGATAGGTTCTTCAACATTTATGGGTGTCTCAACTTCAACTTCATTTGAGGTAGCAGCAGATGAGGTAGCTTCTGGTGCTTCATATGAGGTAGATGGAGGTGCAGTTGAGGTAGATGGGTTTCCTTGAGTTGATTGATTTTGTGGTTGAGTTGTACCTGTCTTATTTATCTCAACAAAATCATCAGCAACATTTGGAGCCATATGTGGCTTAAGGAGAGAATGTTCATCAAAAGTAACATGGACAGATTCAACTATCTTAAGAGTGGTTTTATTAAATACACGAAAAGCTTTTGAGTGTTTAGCATACCCAATAAATATACCTTCATCGGCCTTAGGGGTAAATTTACCTCGATGTTCTTTACCGTTGTAGAGTATGAAGCATTTGCATCCAAATATCTTGAAGTACGCTATGTTGGGGGTTCTTCCTCTCCAAAGTTCATAAGGAGTTTTGTTGTAGATCTTGTTGATGAGGGATCTATTCTGAGTGAAACGTGCTGTATTGACGGCTTCAGCCCAAAAGTATTGAGGTAGCTTTGCTTCAGCAATCATTGTTTTTCCGGCCTCTATCAACGTTCTATTCTTTCTTTCCACTACACCGTTTTGTTGTGGGACTCCAGCAGCAGAGAAGTTGTGGTCAATACCATGATCATCACAGTATTGAGCAACACCGTTGTTCTTGAATTCTGTACCGTTGTCGGATCGAACACTAATGATGTCATCTTCTTTTTGTGTTTGGAGCTGTTTAAAGAGTGCGGTCAAAATGTCATAACAATCATCTTTGGAGCTCATCATCTCGACCCACGTGTATCTTGAGTAGTCATCTACCACAACTAAGGTATATCTATTTCCTCCAATACTTGCGGTAGAAACAGGTCCAAACAGGTCCATATGTAGTAGTTGCAAACATCTAGAAGTTGAGGATGTCGTCTTGCTGGAGAAAGACGCTTTTGGTTGTTTGCCTAGTTGACATGCTGTGCACTTCTCATCGTGGTGATCAGCTATTTTGGGTAGACCACGAACTAGATTTTCTCTACCAATCTTGGAGGGATACTTGAAGTTTAAGTGACTTAGTCTTTTATGCCACAACCAACTATTCTCACTAACATTCTTTGCTACAAAACAGAGATTAGAAGAAATGCAAGATGAATTAAAATCAACAACATAAACATTTTTCTTACGAATCCCTTTGAGCAAAGTGACGCCGGATATGCCATCTTTGATGAGACAGAAATTTGAAGTGAAGTGGTATTGCAATCCTTTGTCGCAGAACTGAGATATTGAGAGTAGATTGTGTTGTAGTCCAATAACTAGAGAGACTTCTTGGATGGTGATTTTTCCTTTACGAATGACTCCATATCCTACAGTCTTTCCTTTGTTATTATCTCCGAAGGTTACTGATGGACCCTTTTCTTCACGGACATCTTCCAATAAGTTGATATCTCCGGTCATTTGCCTTGAACAGCCACTATGGAGATACCATAAACTTGATCTATCCTTGGAGAGTCCAGCCATTAAGCAGAGAACTTATAAAATAAACATTTAAGAACAAGGTCCCATTTTATTCTTTTGGGTCCAAAGGGTTAGCAACTTTTAACAACCCACACTTGCCTCACAGAAGGGGGTTTAAGCCTTCTGGGATTTGGTGTGAATCTTAAAAGACATTCAGCAGCCTTGTAACCATAATCATCACACACGGAACAATGGTGGAAGCCACCCAACTGAGGGTTAACAAACTTCGTTGAGGTCTTAAGCACAACATCATTTACTGGTATGGATGAGGTCTCTTTAACAAAAATTCATCCTCTTGAATTTTGATGCCTTGCCGCCACTTGCGGTCGATGGTTTCCATGCGGTAGCCATCCTTCTTGGTGCGGTCGGTTGACCTCGTGGCAAGATTACGCGGTAGGGAGCACCAGCCACCTTGATAGAGGAAGCCTCTGCGGTAGGTTCATCCATGGAAATACCTTTCAACTTTGCCTTGCCAGTTTGTTTCTTAGGGTAGACATAGTTGAATTCTAGTTTCTTCTTTGGTTCTTGTCCTACACCCTTTGAAACATGATGTTTAGCCTTCGACCCTTCCAAAGTTTGCTGGGTAAATTTCTCATCTCTTTCACAACAAGATGCACATTTAAAGTTGTCACTAGTTTGAAATCCTAAGCCTTCTTTATCACCACTAGGCTTTTGGGATTCTAAGATTTGTTCCATAGTGACACGAGAATTGGTCCACTCATTAGTGATTCTTTTAAGATCATTTATCTCATCAACCAATTCATCGTTTTTAACTTTAAATATTGCATTTTGTTCTTCTATAAATGGTTTCGATCAGTAAGAGGAGTCATGCTCTTGATCTGCTCCTTAAGGAGGGTGAGTTCAGATCTTAGTAGAGATTTCTCCGTCTTAAGCTGGGAAATTTCTTCAGTTGAAAGTGCTAAAGCTTCCTTCATGTCAGAAAACTTACTAATTACCTGTTCAGCTTTCATGAACATCTTTTCTTGTTCATCAGGGAAAATGTCAAACTTGACTTGAGGTGTGGTAGACAGAACTTCCTTCACTTTGGGGTTTAGTAGAGACTTCTTTGCTGCACTCACATCACATCTTGAAAATAGAAGATTACCATTCTTTTGAACCGGAGTTAGGAATCATTTTTCAGCTAGTTCATCGGCCGTATAACTTATCCGGTTAGGTTTTGCATTTGGTGAGCGACGACTTTTATTATCATCCTCATCATCGGACTGAACGACCAAACAGATGTGACCTTCTTCAGAATCCTCATCACTTTCATCAGAGTCTGACTCTATCCAAGTAGCTAACTCTTTTGAGGTAGAGTCTTCTTCAGCCATCATTCCCTTTTGCTTTGAATACCTTGGAGTAAAGTTACTTTTCTTCTTCATATACTCATACTTGGGAATTGGACATTCTGATGCGAAGTGACCTGGTTTCCTGCAATTAAAACAAACAAGATCTTCTTTCTTCTTGGAGAAGTTGAAGTTCTCTTTCTTCTTTGAAGGGCTGCTCCTTGAAAACCTTGTTGGAGCTTTGCTTGTTGATCCGGGTCTTGCTGTCTATCTGAAATTTTGGAATCTTTTCACGAACATAGCAAAATCATCATCATCCATATCAGTAAATCTGATGTGGAGATTTTTGGATCTTCTTCCTCAATCGCTTCTTCCTTTTGAGCAACCAACGATAAGCTCTTTGTTTTTCCTTCCATTTCAGCAATGTTGTTAAGCTTGATATCAAAGACTTTGAGGTTGGCATAGAGGCTTCTGAGAGACATGTCATCTAGTAGCTTGTATCTTCAAGAGTGTTTCCTTTGTGTAGATATTGCGAACCAAGAGCAGCAAGAAAATTAACATTGATTTCTTTCTTGATAAGCTTCTTTCCGAGTGCTGTATAAGTACTCACGATCTCACAATAACGATCATAAGTGGCTCTTAGTGATTCACCGGGGATCTTAGCAAAGTTGTTGAATCTTCTTTGAATTGCAAACTTTTTGCTTTCCTTGCAAGCTTGATCTCCTTCGATGTAATCTTCAATTGCATCCCAAAGTTCTTTTGCAGTAGAACATTCCATGATATGTCGATGCTGTGACGTACTAAGGTACTTAGAAGTATGCTTTTTGCTTTCACATCCATTCCAACCAGTCTTTTCTCTTCATCGGTCCATTCAGCTTTTGGTTTCTTGATAGTCGGATTTGCACCATTGGTTTCTGGATCCGGATTAGCTTTCATTGGGAAGTATGTCCAATGGTAAGACAATCACCAAGTTGCTAGTCCATGGAGTAGAACTGAGTTAGAATGCTGTGCTTCCATACGTCAAAATTATCTTCGTCGAACGCTGGAACGTGAGTGAAGTTAACCGTTGCCATAGTTTTCTGACTTGCCATTTTGAATCGGCACCCAAGCTGTTAAGCTTGAAAAACAGAAGTTTTATAAAGGTGTTTGCTCTGATACCACTTGTTGGTCCCAGAGACACAACAAGGGTATGAAAAGAGGCTAGAGGGGGGGGGGGGTGAATAGCCTATTTAAAATTTCAACCCTTTTTCAAAATTCAACCTTTATGCTTACACTTGAATTTTGCGGTAGATAAAAACCATATGCGGTCAAGTATAAAATGCACAGCGGAAGTTTTCGTTGAAACAAGTTAAGAGTTGGTTTTGTGAGTTCAATGCGGTAGGTTGGTTTGCGGTAGGTAGTGTGGTAGATGTATATGCGGTAGGTAGGAGTGCGGTAGGTTAAAGTGAGGTAGGTTGAAAGATTGAAAACTTGTGTCTTAGAGATTTTTGGCAAATGATAAGTTAGTCAGATTTTAACTTAGGCAATGAGGTAGACAAACAAACACAGTTCACAATTGTTCTTAAATCTGAAAGATCAAACACTAAAAGACAAACAAGATTAATATGAACAAGTGAAGAACAATAGGAACAAGATGAACAATAAGTAAATTTGCAGAAAGGTAAAGTGCAGTAAGTAAAGAACACAATGATTGGAAAGGTTCGATCTGTGTTAAAGATCTACGTCCTTTACCAAGATGGTCAGTCTTGGATTTGAATGAGGTATATATTAGATTCACTTGAGTACAGATTACAGAGATGAAGTATTGAATCAACACCTATTTCTATGAAGTTCAAATCTTAGACTTAGACCAGTGTATCCCAAATGATTCAATCTATGTGATTGATCAATCGGGGTGAGTGTGTGTGTAAGAATCAAAAGCTCTTTTGAATCTATATGATTTTAGAGCCTAATGAAACTTGTGTGAGAGGCTTGAGATATGATTTTGAATGTTGCTGGAGATTTGATGAAGACTTGAAGGTTGAGTGCTTGAAGATTCGAAGGATTCTGGAAATCTTGAGTATGATCTTCAATCACCAAGAATTTCAACAGCAATTTCTCTCTTAGAATCTCAGCTTGTCTTCAATGAAGAATTCAAGGTCTATTTATAGCCTTGATGGAGAAACTAGGCGTTTGAAATACTTGGGGTCCAAGTTGAAGGACAATGAGCTGTTGATTTCTAATTGGAGCTCAGTCTGAGTTGTCCTTTTGTTGCAGAGTCATGGTGGTCCAACTGTACTATGATGACAGTTGTATTCAAATTTGAAATTTGAATTTGCAACGTTCTAAACTAACCGAGGTAAGGACACAGGAGTGACCATGGTTAAGTTTGAACAAACTTGAGTTTCTTCAACCATGGTTCCATGCGGTAGAGTTAACTTGCGGTATGATGGAACCATGCGACAAGGTTGTCTGCGGCAAGCATAGTCATGCGGCACCTTGGTCATGCGGTAGGCTCCATGCGGTAGGCAAGTGCTCTTACCTCATATCTCCAGACTTAAAAAAAATGAGGGTCCTAATCTGCTAAGCCTATTCAACTATAAAGTGGACTATTCTAAATGAAGTACAAGTACTTCACAATATATCCTAAAGTCCACAAAGAGTAAAATAAGGTTATGGGATCAATCAAATCTAGGTAATAGGAGTGGTTTATAATAAGCATACCCAACAACCACCACTATCAAACCACCACCGTCAAAGCCACACCACCATATAGTTAGACAACACAACCATAACACCACCACCACCCAATGTACACAAAAAATAACTGAAAATTCCATCTGAATCAAAATCCAAATTCCGGACCACCACGCCCAGCACCACTTCCAAATGATAACCACCCCGGTTTCACCTCCATCAATCGTATTACACCATCACCATCACACACACTACAACCACACCACAACTCACATTATCACCGGACACCCCCAGCCACTAAAACCACCACCATCATCAACCATGGTGATCCCACAAAAACAAAAGAAATCAAACCCAGATCTGTAACAGATCGACTGTGGCGATGATCGGAGAAGAAATGACCGGAGCCGGGGTAATGTAGCTGGGCAGCCGGAGAAGCTTGAATCGACCCGGTGGCGATGATCTCTGTGTTGGGCAACTATCAAAACCACAAAGAAAAAATCAAACCACAGCTCTACAAAATTAAACCCAGAAAAACACCAATCTTCATGTACCCACAAAATTTTAACCCAAAATTAAGATTTTGATCCCGAAATTAAAACCATTTAAACAAAATAAAGGAGAGAAATTAAACCCAGTTTGTGCATAAATCCGGAAGAAATGGTGCACAAACCCAACAATTCCATCAGATGATCTTATTCAAAAAATCGTCAAGGAAAATCTGGGCATAAATCGAACAAAATAAAACTTCACATTAAGAAAAATCAAAATCCATAAAGAAAAAACAGATGGAGGCATTAAATTTTGTTGTGGCCGGAGTTGTTGAAATCGTCAAGGGATTTAGGAAGTGGGTTACAAATTGGAGTAGCTTTGGAGGTGGGTAAGAATCAGAGAGGGATTTGGGGGGTTTAGAGAAAATTGATTAGGGTTCATGAAAAGAAGAAGAAGGTCGGACTTGAAAGGCGTAGGGCGGTAGTAGGGGGTGACGCCACCGTAGATGGAGTTGATGACGTCGCCGGAGATGGAGGTGACGCTGCCGGAGATGGAGGAGATGCGGCCGTATGGGTATGGGTGTTAGCGTAAGGGAAGGAGGAGAAGGCTGTGTTTAAAAAACAATTTACATTTAAACCCTCCTTGTTTATATAAAATATATTTAGGTTATCAAGTTTATAATATTTTTCAGTTCCATCCCCTTGGAAGGATTGACTCAGCAAATTCTCGTGCCCAGTCATGTTTTTTATAACGTCATGGTCCAACTCAGCAACCTTAAACGGCGATTTTTAACAGAAATGAGACGGAAGGATGAGATTGTAAGCGAAGTAGGCAGTCTGAGGACGGAAATGTAAACGAATTGGGTCAAGGACTGAATCGTAAAAAAGTCTAAAGGCCAGGGACCAAATAGCTACTTAACTCAATAAAATTTTGACATAGATCAAGTTTTGTGACATTTTTTTTTTTTT